>VXAU01004176.1:98902-121877 GCA_013399695.1 Formicarius rufipectus | reverse complement strand
AAAAAAAAAAAAAGAAAATAAGTTTTTGATCAGCATTGGAAGTGAAATGTTTGAAGACACAGTAGATTACCATATGTGGGGCTGATGTGTTTGTATTATAAGTGCATTTACCAATTTATGCAATATGTGATTGCAATATGATGATTTTTTGAAAAGTTTTCTTGGAACAATTGCTTCTGTATGGGCAAATGACATTGTTTCTGGGTGGTAAGTATCATTCTGATTAACTGCTTTCAGAGAATATGCATATGTGAATAAAAAGTTGGAACACATTATTTACATAAAAATAGTAATTTTGCATGTTACTTTGTTTGAATGTGTTAAATTCTCACTTAAAAATGTTCCTGATCCAGGAACACCTGGTCACATTGAAGGTAGCAGGAGTAAGACCCGTTAGGAAGATGTGCCCATGTAAGCAAGCTCAGGAAGTTGGGTCTCTTCCAGAAGTGGTTCTCCCAGCCAAGGGCAAAGCTGCCTCAGCAGGCAGAACAGCTTGACTTTGCTGCTGGTCATGCATCGTAGTTGCAGTGGAGGGACTGCACTTGACTGTGCGCAGTTCGTACACTGAGTCCAGACCTGGCCTTGACTGTCTCTGAGTGTGAGGGTCATGTGCTGGAAGGACAGGAAATAAGGTCATAATGTGAAACCGTAAGATTGTTTTTGTGGATGAGAAGGGACAGGAGATTGTAATGTCTGTGTTTCTTCAGAGTTGTGCTTTTAGTATTGGATCCCTTCTTCCAGTCCAAATATCTCTTTGAGCAGTGAGGTTTTTTATTTGTGGCAAGAGACTCTTACCTTAATGCTAAACTGAGTAAAAGCAAAGGGCACAATGATCCTGTGCCTCAGCTTGAAAGGCTGAAATGGTCCCAACCTCCCTTTCTCAGCAAGTGTCCTTTCTTTGCTCTGTCGTTATTGTGGCCTGAATTGTGAGCAGCACCATGTGCAGAAATGTCAAGTAAACACAGAGCCTTTCAGAGAAGGCTTCATGTAATGGCTGGAGCCCATAGGTATGAGAGGTGTTTCTATGTTTGCACTTCACGAGCTTCAAATATATTGCAAAATTGGATGTTATTGGTTCTGTAGTAGAGCCAAATTTCACTAAACACAATCCTGATTTGTGCCTCAGCACTGTCAAAATTCAAAGAAGCAATAATACTTCCATTGGCAGAACTTCTCCTTAAGGTAGAAAAAAAGAAAAGCATTCAAAGCTGAATTCAGTGTAGGTCTGGAAAAGCTGCATAAATTTCATCTGAATGATGGAAGTGTTTGGCTTCAGTCCTAGAAAAGACTGGTGCTTTTCCAAAGCTGTGTGATGTCCCTAGATACTGTTATGGTGGATAACCATCTGTATTATAAATATAGCATTTGTTAATATTTATGTCACATTTAGCTTTCCCTTCAGAGGACTGTGTAAAGCAATACTTAAAGAACTGGGTTCTCTTCATTTACTTGCTGTAAGCCTTATTACAAATACTCTGTAATCTATTTTTTGCCTCAGGTTATTATGAAATTTGAGATATTTTGTGGGAGGTTTGGTATGGATTATGCTGTGCTGCCAAGGTGTGGGTGCTTTTGAATATAGCTTCTCCAGCGTATAGCCTACCTAACATCAACATTTTACAGACAGATGTTCCAATGAACTGTAATTAGTTTTTCCCTAAACAACACCTGTAGTACTCTCTAACTGATGATCACCGTCCAGGATATATTTCAAATAGTGTTTAATGCCCACTACATTTATGGTGGTGAAGTTACACTGAAAAGATTTATTTTTTTTAAAGATAAATTTTGTGGCTCTTGAGTACCAAGATATTCTGGTGCATCTAGAGGAGTATATTTCATCTGTTTCTGTGCAAAATCTGATATCACTTCAGAAGTGTTGCTAAGGATTGCTGATTAAATAGAGAGAACAGGCTTAAGAAAGAAGACAGGAGAATACAGGATTCTTTCTGTGAAGGCCAGGACCTGAGAAAACTGAGTTATTTTTTTCTTTATCAAGAGGATTTTGCCTGATTCAGAGGCCATTTTACATCACATACTTTTGGCCATAGTAGAATTATTTTTCCTCTGTATTGTGCTGTGTTTCAAGATTATGACATTGTTCTCAGCAGTAGAAAGAGGTGTACTCTTTCTGGGGTGACTGTTGTTCAAAGACTGGCTGGGCACCAGTTTATTGGTGGGAGCTGGAGAGTGATGGCCTTCAAATCACTTTTTTCACCTGCTTTTACCTTTCACTTATTAAATGGTCTTGATCTCAACCCGTGAGTTTTTTCTCACTCACTCTTTTCTTTATTTCCTCCGTCCCACTGGATGGTGGTGTGAGAAAACAGGTGGCGGATGCTAAATTATAGACTAGGGTCAACCTTTTACCCATCACAAACTCGCCTTATGGGTCTGTGGACCATAATATTTATCTTTTGATATTTAGAAATTTAGTTGTACTAGTTGCACAGTATACAATATAGCTATCTTAACAAATTTGGGATCCTTTAGTAGTATCAAATAAGTTTTTGTGAAACCATCTTCTATTTATATTCTAATTTATCCTTTTTCCTATGCAACTCTCATAATTTCTCTGCTGTTGTCATGTTTGTCCCACTTTCAAGTGTAGCAGATGAAATTAGACCAAAGACAGAGTGACTTTGTGTCTTGGAGAATTGCATCAGCTTCACTGATGATTGTCTCTTGAGGGAAGGAGGTTTTCGGCTTAGAAATCTTCTTTGGAATAAGCTGGCTTGATTTGAATCACCATCAGTGGAGGGAAAGTAAGCAGTCTTAGAGGATAAACTGTCACTTTCCAGAGATGTTTGAAGCAAGTCAGGAGTGCCACTTGGTTGGACCTCACCAGGTTTCCCTGTGCTCAGGGTTGTATGTTCTGATTCTCTGTGGAAAGATTAATTTGTCTCTGTGGTTGCATAAAATTTCTGATGCGTTATTTAGCCCTCCTCCCCAGTGATATAAACAGGCTTCTTCACTTACCTGATTATTACAATCTATTGTTATTCTTACCGGTAGTTTTGTTGGTTTAAACAACTGGATTACAAAAATAAATTTAATTTTCAAAATTAACACAATTTCTACAGATTGTAGTGATGACAAGAAATCTTGTAAGAGATAAGTAGTAATAATCAAATTGCAGTAGGATATGTGTTACATTGCATTGGCCAAGTACAGTTATCAACAATATATTTTTTTCTTAAAGTGTAATATTGGGATGAGTGTAAGTAATGGAAATAAACCCCAGAGGATTAAAATATATTCTATTAAGTCCTCTGGGTCTTTAATAACCAATACTAGGATATTTGCTAGCTTTTCTGTCTTCATGGTATGCACCATATTTTTTGGGTGAGAGTGTTACTACAGTACTGTCAATTTTGTTAACCTGGGAAGGTTACCCAAGCTTCTCTCTTCATACCTAAATTAGTTTTTTAAGTGAAACATGGCAATTGCATCACATATAGCTACGAAATAAAGATTTCCATCTCCATCAACTGGCAGTGTTTGAATCATTATCTGGTCATTTGGGATTGGGGTGGGAAACTAATCAAGCATAAAGAAAAACTTTCTAGGAGAGCAGAATGTTATTTCTAAAGTCTATTAAAAATAATTAAATATTATTAATATTAAAATGGAATAATAATACTACCGTGTTATGTATTATCAGTTAGTAATATTTTTGTCATCAAAGACGATGTCATCTTATTTCCATCATTATGTTACTGAGAAATCTAAATATGATGAATTATCAAGCTCCAGTGTATCAATGTCTCAGAGTGGGGCAAATCCTTCTTGTCTGCCATGGCTCTAATTCAGGAAGAAAACAAAGCGTATGTCTAACTTAAAGTGTACAAGTAGTATTGTTCATGCCAGTTCATAAAGCATGGTGCGTACTGGGGTACATATATTTCCACCACTTGCAGCAGTGGGATAGCTTATATATGTACAAATTGCAGGAAGTGATTCACTGTTATTAGACTTTATTTACTTCTACTGGAATTATGTTCAGACTGATTCTATCATCCACCCTTAGCCAGGACTGGCAGTGATGTTGCAACAATTAAAAACAAAGCTGAAAATAGTCATATAAAGGAAGCTTCTTGAAGAATCTGTTGAACTACTCTGTGCTACTAGTTCCTGGTAAGGAGAGGCTTTATTGTGCTGAGGACAGCCCTTTTCCACCAGTGATAAAAACATGTGGTGCATTTTTGTTTTAAATGGGAAATTAAGGCAGAAGTTTTCATATTAGTTAATTAAATCTGCAGCCTCCAAGGAAAAGAGTAGAGAAACTAAAGCCTTAGTTTTGTTCTCCTTTTGCTTTTGCTCATTGCTGCAATATTCACTAGTAGTGGAGAGGTGACTGTTGGGTGCTTTCACTGTGCTGAAAAGTTCCCACAGCCATCTGATTGGATTTCTTTTGTAGCTTTTAAAACCTCAGTCTGAAAGTGTGACACAGTCTTAACAATGTGTAGAGGGTGGATCCCCAAGAGCTGTAACAAAGACACAGAAATGCCTTGCACTAAGGCAAACTAAATTTAAACTAAATATTCCTTTATGAAGAGTGCAGAGCAATAGCAGTCACAGTGTTTGTGTCTGTTGTGGTACTCTAACTAGTCTGGCATCGTTCAACACTTCTTTCTGTAAAACATGCAGTAGTCTGGGTGGCTTGCAAGAATTTGCTACATGGTTTAGCCACTACCCAAACTCCAAATGCAGCCATATGACCCAGAGGAGCCTATGACTGCTTACAGGTGCTGTCTTACAACAAGGAGTTTTTAATACACCAGTGCAGTACAATCTGTATTGTCTCTTGTGGAGAAGAATCTTATGTAGAAACTACAAATATGTATCAAAATATTAATGCTCCTTATTACCATTTTAAAGTGGGGGGGAAACAAAACCAGTAATGGTGGCATGTATTTTGAAATTCTTGACATTCACAGCTCAAAATGATGAGAAGTTGTCATACTAAAGTCAAAGAAGAAAAATACTATTTTGCAGTTCATTTTAAAGGCCTATTTCCAATGAAGTGCAGTGCTGAAGGTGTTTATATCATGAACTAGAATCTCAGTAAGTTGTTCTGGTTTTTTGGAATTCACTAAATAAAATACAACATTCGTTTTATTATCAGTATGCAACAGCATTAGACTAGTTATTTGATGTCTAAGGAAAGGTCCCTTGGGATGCTTTCATGTCTGACAGGTAACTATATGTAATTACTTGTTTTATCATGTATTCACTACCATATGAATTAATTGTAGGATACTAAATAGTAAGAAGATACAGTTTGCGAAGTAAAACATTACATGATGGCAGAGAATATTTGTTTTCAAAAATTTTATGTGATATATATTTTTAAAACTATATATTATATGTGTAGTCCAGTGATGATTTTATGAGACTGAGATGAAGACTTCACTTTCTTCCAAGAGTCTCATGTTTGTCAGTAGCTGTTGAGCAATATCTCCTACTGCATGTTTTAGCAAGGACAGTTTTATCTCAACAGTCTGTCTTCCTTTCCAAAAACTGGGGCAACTTGAAATAAAAACAACCCTTTGTACTGTTAAAAATGATATTTCTGAAATTCTGCAATGTTGTATTGTGTCCTTTCAAAGCTATATAGAGCATCTGTCAAGGAATGTAGACCTTGAGTGACTTTGCTTTTATTTCAAGAGTATTTTCTGTCTTAATGGCATCTGCTTTGACTACAAGAGATGGATAAAGAAATCATGAACTTAAGGAAAGATCAGAGATTTAAAACAATGTGAAGGGGAAATTACCAAGATGTGTACAGTGTGTATATGTGTTATTTGTGTATTTAGTTATGGACTAGGAAAGAACATGCCTCATGTGAAGATCAAATAATTTGAATTTATTTTTAGTCTAATTGAAGCTTCAGCAGTCTAGTCAAGATATAACAACCTCCTGTTAGTTTAATTGCAACAGTGCTAACACGACTAAGCCAGTTCACCCAAGTACTCTAAAGGTCTCAATAAAATTCAATAGACAAAAGTAACTACACAATTCTTCTTATCTTCCCTATGCATTGTTACAGTGAGTTTTTAGCTGCCCAAGTTCTTTGTTGGGAGCTGCATGGGAGGGATAATGGAAGGTTGGCTTTTTTTGTGTTGGTTTGTTTGTTTTTTGTCTTTTTTTGGGTCTTTTTTGTTTGTTTGTTTTTGGGTTTTTGTTTGTGGGTTTTGTTTTGTTTGGTTGGTTTTTTGTTTTGTTTGTTTTTTCTTATTTTCTCCTTGATTTTTTGTATACTTGGGGTTATTTTTGTATACTTTAACTCAATATCTTGCTTCACAAGGCTCATTATATTGTGATTCATCAGGTTTCAGTGCTTTTCTCTTTGAGAGAGGAGAGACACAGAGCTCTATAAAAGTAGGCAAAAATAAAAGTGATAAAAACCTCCTAAAGCAAAAAACCCAGTTGCAGAGGTAGATCACTTGTGTGTTACCTCTTGATAATTTTGCTGTTGGAACCAGGCTTTTTACTGTCTGTTGGTAACACCAAAGGCACAGGCTCTAAAAAGAAGAGTCAAAAATTGTCTATAGAGGGTAGGAGTGATAATGACTATAGTGGTGCTGTCAGCTGAAATAAATAATGTGGAAGACTGTGGGAAAAAGTACACAATTTTGATTGAAGTTGGCGTTTTACATCGTTTGTGAACTATGTCAGTTGGAAAACCTGCTGCAGTGGATTTGATATAGCAAAGTAAAACAAAAGTGAAGTGCTGGTTTTGTTACTGACTGGAGTAACAATAATAGATATACCAGAGGCTTACCAGGTGATGGGGAAGAGGTGGATAGAAATAGTAGTGGGAGAAGGAGGACCAAGGGCTGTGCCTGAGCCCCAAGATATTTTGTCCTCTTAGCGAGTGAGAAAGTATACACAAGAAGAGACATATAGGAGGATAGTGTTGTGGAAACCAAAGCACACAAGATACTGCAGTCAGACTGTGTGAAAATGAAGGCACCCTGAAGAGAACAGGGGATTGGAAATATGATCAGGGAAGTTGGAAAGATCCTACTTGAAGCATTTCTTTAGGGCAATGAGCTAGGAAGTTTTAGTGCACTAAACATGGGAGAAGTTGGGAAGGAAGAGGCAGAGGATGTTAGTGTGTTTGGTGGTAGAAGGAAAAAGCCCAGTGCTTTGACAGATGGGTAAGCTGGTGGGAGCTTGCTTCAAAGTTATGGTCTATCCTTTTTCTTTTAAGGAGTAAGAGCTGGTGAAGGAATGAATTGAACACAGGAGGAGAAAGAGAGAGACAAGGTGAGCAAGATCTGGAGACAGGACTAAACTTACTCAGGTAAAATTTGTCTGAGAGGGGAAAACAGCAGAGAAGCTTGTGTCAGAGGTACAAGGTGAGAAAAGAAGGACTTGTCAGTGGAGGGGTATCAAAGAGAAAGTGAAAGGACAGAAGGTTTTAAATCCACATATACTTTTTTTCAATGGTATTGATGGTTGTGATCAGTCACTTCATTTGCTTTCATAGTCCCTTAATTGTAGAGTAACATCTGCTAAGCAGGTAAATGTGGGACTTGGTGTTTACAGGCTGTGAAGACAGAATGTTTTATTAACATAAAACCATAGGGATTTTATTTTTGTTTTTAAATTGTAAGTCTAATCTTCTGTGCTCATATGCTGAGGGTAGTTTTGATGCACTTATGCCATAATTTTTTATAAATAAAGTTTTCATGCTTCTGTCTACTCTCTTCCTCAGTGCTTTATTATTTTTTTCAAAAATCTTGTAAGAGCGTCTCCCTGGCTACACTTATTCCTCTGTAAGTGCAACCAGGGAGATCACTGATGTTAGACACCATTGAGTTTTAAAAGAAATGGCTGGAGGCAGGATACTATCCATAAAGGATCCTCAGTTCTGGAAATAACCTCCTCTCTTAGCAGCTTATATTTACTGGCTTAGTACCAGACTCATTTGTTCTGGCAGGCTTTTGTGGTGGATAAAGACAGTAATGTGTAGGGAGGCCTAAAGAAAAGGCCTTTTTTTTTAATGTGAGGCTTTGGTCAACAATAATTCATAGGTTTTATGTCAAGTTATCTTCTTATTAATGGGATTGTAAAACATAACTGGGAATTTTACTCTGGGGAAGCAAACTCATTTGGGTTCAGGAGGGAGGAATACAGGAAAACATTTATTTGATTATATATTTTGCATAAATTTTGAGTGCTCGGGGGGATAAAGAAAGGCAGGGGGGTTTTTTTTTCAGTTTTTGATGTTTTTGCAAGTATAAGTAAATCATTGAAGTGCAGATTCCAAACACTTTTGCACTAACCGGTTTTCCCAGAGGTGCCCCTTTTATCTGTTCCACTGGGAACAGAGCAGGTTGATGATCTCCATGACTACATTGTTGTCAGTACATCACAGCTGGTGGCTCAGTATCACATCACAGACCTTTATTGTTGACTGTGTAGAGCCGTTGAGTGGTGCATTTATTCTATTGAACTAACTTCAGTATCTTACTGGCTGAACAGTAAGACATGAATGTGCATTAATATGCTAAATAGGCTTTTTGGCAGGGTGAAATTAAGATAAATGTTGTAGGCTTTCTTAGATACTGAAATGCATCAGGTTTTCTGTTGTGCATATATGTGTGAAGGTGATGTACTGATTTTGCTGAGATAGAGTTAATTTTCTTCACAGTGGCTGCAATGGGGCTGTATTTTGGCTTTGTACTGAGCACAGGGATGATAATATAGAAGTGTTTTTATTATTGCTGAACAGAGCTTATACAGAGCCAAGGCCTTTTCTGCTTTTCATACAGCCACACTGGGCAGGACACTGCTGGTGTATTTAACATTAGGAATAGGCACTGCCAGGAGAGGTGACCCAAACTGAGCAAAGGGGTATTCCACACCATATGACGTCATGCTCAGTATTTAAAGTGTGGGGAAGAGGGAAGAAGGGGAGGATGTTTACAGTGGTGGCATTTGTCTTCCCAAGAAACCATTATACACCATGGGACCCTGCTCTCCTGGAGATGGCTGAACACCTGCCTGCCCGTGGGAAGTGGTGAATTAATTCCTGCTTGTGTGCACAGCTTCTGTGTTCCCTATGAAACTGTCTTTAGCTCAACCCACAAGTTTTCTGGCTTTTGCTCTTCCTGATCCATCCCAGGTCCTGCTGGAGGGGCAGGGAGGGATTGGCTGTGTGGGGCTTGGTTGCTGACTGGGTTTAAACCATGACAGAAGAATAAAAGGCTACATCAGTGTTTTCAACCAGTAAGCAGGATGAAGTGGCTTTTTTTTTTTTTTGGTAGCTTTGAAAGAGAACAGATGTTGGGCTCCTTTTTTGCTCCTGTTCAGTCTTCCTTGATCTGTCATACCTTAACCTAATGTATATGAAGCTTGCATGGGTAGTTCTTAAAAGGGAATGGAATTTTATCCTTTTAGTGTGGCCAGTCTCTGTGTGACTAGTTGTCATTTGACTGTTACTTTACCCTTTTTTAATCAACTAGCTTTATTTAGTATGAAATTTGCAAACTGTTAGAGCAGCTTCTTATCTGCTGTGTGTCCATGGTGTAAAGGTTTTTAGCTGCCAGTGTAACATAACCATGTTATAGTAGCAATAATAGAAAGCTGGTTGGGAAAGACTTTTGATTTCCACTGAGCATTTTAAAAATGTGAGCAACATATTAGCAAATCCATAAAAAAACACAGCCAAACAAACAAAAACAAAACAAACCCCAAACCCCCAGATTTGTTGAAATGAAACACTTCAAGGATAACTTGAGAAGTTGTGAGCTGTATTTTTTTTTTTCTTTCATTTTCTGGTATCAATTGAACAAGCAAGGTTTTTTTAAAAAAGGCAATTATAAATAAAACATATTGCAAAACTGCAGTATGTGGTATGTTGGCAAAATGAAAGGTTTTATTTAGAGTACTTCTAAATTAGGAGATTTGAGTCAAAGTAGATCTGACTAATTTTTTTCACTCCAAAATAGAAACTGTTGGTATTTTGGGTCTCCTGTGGCTGCTTACATGCCAAGGCAATCATTATTATAGTTTTCAGAAAGTTATATTTAATGGTTTTGAGGCTTTGGATCTTTAAGTAGAATTTTGTGAGGGTGCCAAAACTGGCTTTTCAACAGTCTGTTGACACTGAGAACATAAGGCCTCTAATTACTCAAAGACTGATGTTGTTCCCTAAATACAAATCAACACCTTTAATTTAATACAGAGTTGTTGACTCAAATTATGAAAACACAAGTTGCATCCATTGTTGTAGAGGCTGAGGCATATGTTATAACTGCTGGCTACTTTTGTGAATTCAATGTTTGTGTTTCTCCAGAACATCTGTAAGTTAGGGGATGTGTACCTTCTTTTATTTCCATGCAAAACCAGCTGTCTCCGTGGTGGTCTTATGATGGCTTCGCGCTTTTTTGGCTTTCTTGGATGATGTTCACAAAATGTCTTTTGAGCCTCAGTATGCTCACTGTGTTCACTGTGAATACACATTCATTTATGTATGTATGCACATACATGCAAAACTAGCTTTTACAAACCAGCACTTAGTATAGCTGTGGTTCTTGCATGCCTGCTGAGCTTACAGGGAAAGGAAGGAAAGGAAGTTGAAGTATATCAGCCATGAAATTCGTAGGAACTTCATTTGTGCAATGCAGACTGGATTCACCACCCTCAGCATTTGCAGTGGATACATTTGTGCTTTGTAGCCAACTGCTGCCAGCTTCTCCAGCAGAATCCAGTGGGCAGAGGAACTGGGAAAAAAGAAGGTTTTTTTTCCAAGCTGAATGACATTAGGAGCTTACTACAGAATCATTAGTATTCAGTGTGTGACATTGCTTTGTACTGGAAGGCAAATTATCTTCAAGATAAAAGAGCATGCCATGAGTGCAGTTGGTAAATAACTATTGATTTAAAGACACTGGGAAGATGAGGAGGATTGGGAGAAAGAATTGGTAAGCATACAGCCTAAGCAGGAGTAAAGTACAGAAGTTAACACTGTTGACATTTAGCATCACAGCATTAAGAAGTCAACCCTGATTTAAGTTTATAGATACAGTCTATTGTTTTGAACTATTATTAGACTCTGCAACAAAGCATTTTTTCGTCCAGGGATTTTATTCTCAACTCTGAAAGCAATAAACATCATTGAAAACAGAGAAGGAATGAAAACTGATGAGCAGGGAAAGAAATCAAGCCAACAGTACACCCTTTTGATTTTTAGCATGCTTTGGCAAGGTTCAGTGGCGCATTGCATGATGATATAACTAGGTGTACTGAGTATCAGTAATGATGTCTGTATCATTAGTGTTAGATGAACTGTGTGCTACTGAGCACTTCTCAATTCATACAGGTTTTTCTTCCTTGCAGTATAATAATAGTGGGCAGAAGTTTTTTTGTTATTGGGAGTGATTTCTCCGTCTTACCATTGCAATATAACCTGCTACAAGAAATATGTCTAATTTTGCAGCCCGAGAGAGTACCAAACCAAATTAGGTATTGAAGTCTATGCCTGCAATGACTTATGTCTGGAGTTTGCTCTAGGACTTTATTCTGCAACAGGTTTTCTGCCCTGGGAAGTGTTTTATCAAGTTTCAGTTCTTTCTGTTAGAGCAAGTGTTTACATAAATGTACTGGTGGAAGTGAATAGCAGTGTAGAGAGATTGCAAAGACCACCACTGAATTTGACTTGTGCTCCTCTTTGCCTTGTTCACAGATATTGACGAGTGTGCTGAAGGACGGCACTATTGTCGTGAGAATACCATGTGTGTAAATACACCAGGATCCTTTATGTGTGTCTGCAAAACAGGATATATACGCATTGATGATTATTCATGTACAGGTAAGAGCTGTGTGTTTGTGGAAGGGAAAAACAAGGATGAGAATCTTTAAGAGCACTGATATGATTCTACTGAAGTTAGTCTTTGTTCGAGTCACAGAGCATCTAGATGAAATTTTTAACAGAATAAAGACCAAAATAGTTACAAAAATACAGTGCAGAAAAGCTAATGCATTTTACAGATTATGTGTATGTCATGTTGTTTGCCTGAAATTGTAAGGCAGTCGGGATTGTTTTATAGGTATGCATGGTTTTGGGTGCTGATCAAAAAGGTGAAGGGAGGAGACTGAAGGGCAAAATAAGCAAGGCAAAACAGTGCTTTTACTATTTTGTAAAAATAGTATATTTAAAACATAAAATGTTTTACTTGGTTCCCTTGTTCAATACCAGTACAACTTCACTTGAAATGTAATACTCTACTGCAAACTTTTGATGGTGTTAAATTAACTTGATAATAGAAGTGGCTGTGTCCTCATTTTGAATTCTCAAAGCTCAATCAGTTTCCCCAGGTGAATCCTGAGGTCAGAGAGCAGGAGTTCTGCTTGACTTGAACCAGTGGACAACATGGTCAGTCTTATGCTGGTATCTTCCCTTTTCACTCAACTCCAGTGGATGCTCTAGAGGTGGTGTTCGGTTCATACTGACTTTCTTCTAGTCATCTTTTATTGCAAAGTATTTTATAGTTATGGAGTGAACGCTTAACATTTATAACAATCTTTGGCATCAGGGCCAGACTGACTCTTAAGTGTTCCTGGGAGAAATGTGGTTTTTCCTACTAGACAGATAAAGAAAATAAGATTCAATGATGTGGCATGTTTTTTTCAGTGAACAAAAGAGTGTATGAACTAAATAGTGCTGCTATTTTGTGTGCACAGGGGAACACAAACGCTTTCTATAAAAGGCTATATTTTTTCAGTAAAGCTGTCTTGAAATTCATATTATCTAACAGGTATTTCTCAGGACTCCACACATTGCGTTCTTTATATTTGCTGAAATGTACTTTTGTGAAATTCACTGTAGTTCAAGATCTGTGGACAGTCAAACTTTTGTGAACCATGCTGGAGATCTATTAGACATCTCACTTTTCAAACTGAATTTGGCTTCACATTTGTAAATAATAGTTTTCTGTGAAATCCGCTTGATGGGTGGCATTATAAGTGACTTCTTTTCTACCTTTGCCTCAACCAAACTGGAAGGAAGGAAAGTAGATTAAATAGTTTTCTAGGATTTCAAATCTTAAGACATGCCAGGCCAGCTGTACTGTAAGTAATACAGTGATTTTCTGTATGTCTGAGCAATGACACTGTTATTTGGGACCTGGAGTTAAGTTATAGTCATCTCTGGTCACTGATAGGCATCCATGAGGGTACAGTCCTTGGTGCGTGTTAGAATTTCAACAAATGTCAACCTAACATCATTAAGTGGATATGTCANTTTTTTTTTTTTTTTGTTCCATAAAGAGTGTGAGCCCCTTCAGTGGAGGCATTGGTTACTGAAGTTATGTAGAAGTTACTGAAGTATGTAGACTTATGAAACTCTTGCATGACATTTGCACCAAACAATTAGGAAGTGAAAGTTTTAAAAATTGAAGAAAACACAGGATACATTTAAAGTAATGTGTTCAGATCAGTAAATGTCATTTTGTGCTCGTTTTAGCCTATACGAGTGACAGTGAGAGCATTTATATTATAGCACTGTAGCAGGTGACAAGTGTATATATTTGTATGTGACACTGCTGTAAGTTTTTTACCCCTCAGCATAGTATTGGTCATTGCTGGTTTTGTCGTCTATTAAAACTCCTGATTTTGTGGGCTTACATGTCACACAGTTGCACAGATACAAGTCTAAGAGTTAAAACGAACACAAGCAGGGGAGGATATGTCTGTGACTTTACTGTGTAGCTTATGGAAGTTTTAAACTGCTAGATTGCTTAGAATTGTCTCTCTTGAAGCAACTTTCTCTGTTCTGAGAACCAGCATAAGTGCTGTGTAGTAGAAAAACTGACCATGGTCACAAGACATTGGTGAAAGATGTGTGTTAATAAATCAGTGCAAAATAAGTGGAAGGGAGTTTATGATGCTAATGACACTCTTTTTCTGTCCTGCAGACAGACCAACAGGTTTAGTCCAGACTGTTATGCTTAGGTGTAGCTGGCTTTTCATAACCATGATTTTTCTCTTATAGCATAATGCAGTATTTTAAAAAAAGTAGTTCACAAGAAAAACTGATTATGCTCGCCTTTATTGTCTTTGGCTGGCTGACTAGTTGGTTGATTTTCATTTAAGTGGAGTGTTAATGACATTCAGCTAAACAACTGATATCTAGGACTTCAGAAGGAAAAGTATTTTCCAAATACTTTCTTTTTTTCTTTTTTTTTGTTTTGTTTAGAGGACCAAGGCAATAAAATATTTTAGGGATCTCAACCTGTTTCAACCAACCTTTCATTTGCTCTATTTAAGTCCATCAACTTAATCATCCTTTTATGATTGTGGCAAGTAGAAATATTTGCACTTGGAGAATATAGGTAACAACTTGTCTATGCCCAGCACACCTCACTGTGCATGACAAGCTCACAACTCACTGTAACTGGAAATTATTTCGGTTAAGCTCAAATTTTTTTTCATGAAGGTGTTAATTCTTGAGTTAAGGGCATAAACCAAGTGTTTTTATCTGGCAGGAAAGTAATGAGAAAAGCAACTAGCATAGACCAAAGAAACAGAGGTCTGCAAATAAAGGAGATATTTTAAAAAGTTTTTGAAGAATACCCTGTTTAACCTGGCATATTTGTGACAGTAAAGCTGTGCACTGTCTATAACAGAATTCTGTTTTCTATATTTCTTTTTTGTTCTAATAATCAGATTTAGTGTAGAAGCTACACAGAATAATTAATGTATTCCATAGTCCTTAAAAAGACGTGGTGTTTACATCTGGCAAAAAATGAAAAGTGGGAAAGATGTCTGTGAAAGAAGTGGTATTTTAAAATCAATTCAAACACAAATATACAAAATATGTTTGCATTCATACAATTAGACAGTCTCTGTTTTACGTAAACCATGCAAAAAGTGGGTATTGTAGGACATACGCGTTGCTCTTTCTTATTTCCCTCAAGTTAACTGGTTTCATCAGCTTTGACAGGCTCACTTCTCAGCTGTTGCAGAAAGGTGTTATACAGATGCCTCTTTCCAACTACTCACGAGAGCTGTGCTGTAGAAGCCTCACACAGACATGTCTTGTGTGCAAAGGCAATCCTGAGTATTTTAGGGGCACCTTAGTGCTGGAAGCATACTACAGAAACTTCCAGGGCTTCAGGACTATATGGGTGTGGTTATGCAGTATGCAGTTCTGTCCAAATCTCTCAGTACTTGTGTACAGAAAGTACGATGCACTTTGGGTTTTGCCAATGTTTGCAATAAATGTAGTCATTCAACCTTCTTTTGCCTTCTGCAGAATTTAAAGTTCTGGGCAAGTCTCTGTTTGCCTCATGGGCAGTTCTGGGTTTAGCCTGCATACTGAAATAACAGTGAAACTGAAGAGGAGGCAATTTTTTAATCCAGTTGAGGAATAACAAGAATAGGGCAAACAAGATAAAACTGACCCTGTGTGTTACTAAATGTTAAATTTTTAAAATATATTTCAGGTCACAGTTCTTATAATGCTGTATGATCAAATCCAGTTATGGAACTGTAGCTGTGCATAGAATAGCTGACACTGTAAACTGGACCAGAAGCTCTGGTGGCACATCCTTGGAAATGTTACTAAGCAGGAAAAAATGTTTTGTAGCTTGGCATCGATATATTACTCTTTGCACAGAATAGCTGAGGCACAGAAGGGAGATGTTAAAAAAATTATACCTGAACCTGATTAGGCAGGTAACATCCGCGCAACTTGCTGAGAGACTAACATAACATGCCTTATTGTTCTATTCTCTGAACACATCTGTAATTTAGCAGTCATTGATCAAAATAGAAAAGAGATGTAAAATCACTGACATTGAAGAGTTTTTCTCCTGTACGAGACATTTGAAAAGAAATCTGTGTTATCTATCTCTGACAGAGTTGTGCACACAAAAGATTGATTTAGACAACATATAGCTACTTCTAAATAGCTCCAGTTTCAGTCATCCAGCTGTTTTTATTGCAAGTTTTACAATAGATTTGAATTATGTTTTAATTTCACAACACAGGATGTAATGAAGGAATCAGTTTCAGATTTTGTTATTTGTATTTTTCTTGGAAGCAAAATACTTAAGTTTAGATTGAGTTAGTCACAATTTATTTCCACAGAAATCTGTTGCTCATGATTGATTTTTATGTTCAAAAATCAATCACAGCTATGAGAAGGAGAGATGAGTCCTAAGTTGCACCCATATGCCAAATGGGTGAAGAAACTGCAAATTAAAGGCATAAAAATGTGCCCTGGACTACCATGATTTGGAATCCTACACTCTTGTCTCATTCCCCTTCCACTTTGCTTCCCAGAACCTGAAATGTAATGATGTTGTGCTGGGGAAAGGAAGGCAAAAAATGGCATGAGTCTCTGCTGGGGTAGTTTTATAAGTTTGGTAGTAATGCTGCACCCTCACTGTTAGCTATGATCAAATTAGCTTTAGTATTTTTCTGTAATAATAACTCACATCTTTCCTCTGCGTGGGATTACAAAGATACATGGCCTGTTTTCTTGGTTGGAAAAAGGAAAGTCTTCCTTCTGGAAACAAGGCAGAAGCCAGCGTCACTTCCAGTCTTTTAGGGTGCTGTGTAATCTGCAGCTGGTAGCAATGTTCTGAACAGTGCAGTACATCTCTCTTCCTCCAACATTAATTATTACTTTCTAATGGAAAAATGAGAAGTTAGGAAATGAGAGATGAGAACTCTCTTTTTCACACTTGACTCTAACGGTGAAGCATTCAGACTAGTCACAGTGGATAGTTAATCATGTTTAGTCTCAACAGTTGTCTTTAGTTTTCTACCTGGGGACCATTCACCTATTTAAGGTTTTCTTGGTGGTTTTTTTTTCTTTCTTTTTTTTTTTTTTTGTGGTTTTTTTTTTTTTTTTTTTTTTTTGGTGGTTTTTGTTTGTTTGTTTTTTTGTTTTTTTTTTTTGTTTTTTTTTTTTTTGGGTTTTTTTTGGGTTTTTTGTTTGTTTTTTTGTTTTTTTTTGTTTGTTTGTTTTTGTTTTGGTTTGGTTTTTTTTCTTTTTTGTTGTTGGTTTGTGGGTTTTTTTGGCTTGTTTGGGTTTTTTGGTTTGTTTTTGTTTGGTTTTTTTGTTTGGTTGGTTTTTGTTTTTGTTTTTTTTTCTTTTTCTTTCCATTTAGCATAAAAAGGGGGAAGTGGCTCTGATGGAAGTGCTGGGAATGTGCTCTGCCTCTCCTTTGGGAAGGAGTCCCTGAGGTGATGGGGAGGTAATGCAACTGATGTTGCCTTCCCAGAGACTTCCTCCCATGGGGCTATCTCATCTTTCACATTTAGTGGTATTAGAGGGGCAGGCGTTGGGGAGGGTACCTTAGGTACCCTGTGAGTACCCTAGGATGCTATATTTGGTTGACTCTGTGTAATTGTGGTCTGGGTAAGATGGTAAATAATTGAATATAAGAAGAACGTACAAAGTATATAAGCTAGAATCTTTGAACTAATGTTTGTACATGCTGTAATCTAGGGTTTAGTAAATTATCTATTATATGTTTCTGTTTTTTTTTTTCGTGTTTGTGTTTTGTGGGGTTTTCTTGTTTGGTTGTTTTTTTTGGTTTTGGTTTTTTGGTTTTTGGTGGGTTTTTTTTGGTTGGTTTTTGGAGGGTTTTTTGTGAGAGAAGCAATTAGTCTACAACTTCATACCCAGTGAGACTTTATAATTGTACTGTACTTCAGCAGGAAATACGTGTGAATTTTTAACTGTTTATTAAAAGTGTCCCAGACATGTTATAACCTGTGGCCTACTTGTTTCAAGCATGGTCTGGCCACATAGTAGCCATATCCATCCCTGCAGCAGTGCCAAACTGTGTGGGACCACTGCCCCATAGAACTGGTGTGTTTTGAGTGTGTGCAGACTATGTAACCTTTTTTCGTAACTATTTTGCTAAATCCATTACAGGCTATTTTGCCTTTCATTTTCACTTAAGCAAAGTTGTGTTCTTTTTTTGCTACTGCTTGCTTCTAGAAAATAATAACTTAGAAGCCAAAGGAGTTGGCAAATGAGTGGAGATTCTAAGTCTATGAGGCCATTATTGTGCATTAAAGCCTGGTTACCGTCAAGTTTGTGCTCCTGGGAATTTTTTTCTGACTTGTAAAAAAATTGTGAAGGACTTTTATGTAATATATCATGACTGTATGTGGAACATTAGGAGAGTTTTTTTCTTTAGAGACAAACTAGACAGAAGGGTTGAAGTAATTCTTTAGAGTCACAGAATGGTTTGGGTTGGAAGGGACATTAAAGACCATCTAATTCCAATGTCTCTGCCCATAGGCAGGGACACCTTCCTCTAGATCAGATGGCTCTAAGCCCATGGCTTTTGTGTTTGGTCTTTTTGACTTAGACCTATGGAAAGACCTACTCAAAGCAATGAAGAACCTGTTGAATTCCCCAGACTTTAACAAGGTGTATCCAGCTGGACCTTTCTAGAGCTCCCTCCTGCTCCACCTCAGCCTAACTAAGCCTTTGTGAGTCTCAGAGATTTTTCTAACAACATTTTTCTGGATGTGGTGTCAGTGCATTCAACAGCATTTAATTTTCTCCATGTGAGAGCCTCTCATAGTAAACGAAGTCTTCATAATGGTTTCGACATAAGTTACTGAGAAGCATGGTGGTAGCAAGTTGAGTGACACCTAAAATGCTAATTCTTGGGAATACTGTCAGCTCTGCATATTTTGCAAATCAAATTAAATCAATTCATGAATCTGTTGCAAATTGGAAGGGATTCCAACATTAAAATAATTAAGAGTCTGGGGAGATTGACTTGACATGTGGAAAAGATTTAAGGAGAAAACTACACATTTACCTGCATAATGATGATGAATGTGCAAAAAGTAGGAGTTAAAATAACAGTGATACTAATTAATAGTTACTTGGGAAGTTTCTATAGTTAGACGAAAGTGTACAGGAAACTACTGGCCTGCAGTTTGTGGCAAGTACTTTTTGACATTTTTCACATCTGACTCATATTCTTTGCTCTTTAATGATACTGTGGGATGACTGAGAAAATTCCCCTCGACAAAGTGTATAGAGAACAGATTGTTGTCCTTAGCCCAGTCAGCACTCCTGCATCTGATACTCTTTTGTCTATGAAGACATTAATGTTTTCTGACAGGCTGCATCACTGGGATTTATTTTGCCTTTACTTAGTTCATAGCAATCAAAACTGTATTTTTCCTAAGCTCTCCTGTTGGGTTCTATTCTTGAAGGTAGCTGTGGCTTATAAAAAACCTACACATCTGCTTGGATTTCAGCTAATGCCACTGGTGAATCCTCACTTCAGAAAGATACCTGTTTTGGTATTTTGCTAAGCATTGATACTGGTGGAGTTTCTGAGCTTGTGTTTGTATGTCTTTGTGTATGAAAGATTTTAAAGAAACATTTTTTTGAATACTTCTTTCTCCATTCAGACATTTGGTCAGAAGATTATGGGCTAATGATATTCTCCAGAGAGTGGGAGACTCTTTCCTTTTAGAACTGCCAAACTTTCTCCACTGCTTTTGAACATGCAGTATTAAAAGTATAGTGATAGTCCTCAGTAGAAGTTGAAGTTACCTTTAAAGGTTCCCTTCCCCATCATTGGAAGTCTCCGTATTAATTGTGTACATTTGGAAAGGTTTCTGCTATATATATGTCAGTGCTGAGTTTTCATTATCTTGTCAGCCAGGAAATAAGCTATTATCTGGGATTTTTGGTATAGTGTGTAGCCAAAGTGCAGGTCTTGCTGTGTTTTTCTTCTTTAATGCTTTGTTTACAATCAAAGCCTTCTGAGGATGCTTATGAGGAAAAGGAGGCACCATCTTTGCAGTGCAAGTGCAACCCATTCTTATCCCCTAAGCATTGATGTCTCCAGTTTGGGAACCACCAGTCCAGTGTCTGGATGAAATAACATCCTGGTAACAGGGAGCTGCGATTTTGTGGAAAGAACAGCACATACTGTTTATGATTCAAATCCCCAGATTATCAGGAGTTTTGCTGGCTGCCCAGTTGTTATCCTCCAGTTCCTGCAAGCTACATTTATTTTGAGTGGGAATAAACTCTGTGTCACATGGGGGTTTTTATCAACATAGTACTCTGACACACTTTGGATGAATGATTCCTCTTGGCATCTTGAAACTCAGGTTCATAAAAGTGCATCTGCCTGTGGGCTTTTGTTCAGGCTTCATTGCTTTATTTTTGACTTGTAAATCCATCAATTGTTTGGGACATAAACAGTCTGAGAATCTTCTATTTTTTCCTATACTGTGCAGCAGAAGTGATGTTTAATGGCAGGGATATTTGAGAAAAGGTTTTGTTGAATTTCTTGTGAGAATGCTGAAGTGAAATCCATCTTTATTCTCTAGAGCACAGACCTATTGAGATACTCAGAAAAAATTCATTGTTGGGTTCTGATGTGGGGTGGGGAATGGTTTTGCACCAATGTATGTTGGTAGGGTTTCAGCTAGCTGTGAAGTGTGGGTATTTTACAATACCACATATTGCTAGATATTTTTGTTTGAGTGGTACATTTCAGCTCCCACAAATGAGTTCTGAGAACTGAAGAGGAATGCCTTTCTGTAATTTAAAAATGATAAATAAAATCTAGGTGGCATGTGGGCTATGTTTTAGCACTTACACAGTCCTCTTTAGAGTGTTGTGGTTGCCTGAGTTTCTATGGACAAAAGCTACTGTGACCTAGAGTTGAATTAAGTCATCCAGCTTCTGTGTTCAAAGCTGAATGTTTGTCCTCAGTTAATTAAATTAAAAGGGCTGCTTTTTCAGATGCACAAGTGCGTCAACAAGACATCCTGAAGATAATGAGAGCTGATAATGCTTAGTACAGTGGTAAATGAGACCACGTTTTAATAAGTGGCTAAATATGCCCTCAAGATGCAGCACTACTGTGTTTACCCTTTTCCCTCCACTGCTGCAAAGAAGTTAAAAAAATTAGTCTGTGACCTCAGAGAAGTCATATGCTTACAGTATCCCAGCTTGGTTACTTGAAAGTACTGTAATATGAGACATGATGACAATAAAAAAGCTAATTTCCTCCTGTTTATTTCCCTTGACTTATTTTTGATTAATTCAGCAACATTTCAAGTTTTCCTCAAGTTCTGCAGTTTGTAGAACAGCTGAACTCATTGACTGTGCTTAAAAAAAAAAAAAAAAGATAATTGTGCAGTATGGTGCAAGGGACAGAGCGATAAACAAGCATACTGACAGGCAAGGTGAACCATCTCTCTCTCCATCTTTGATTTTGGTGACACCCTCCCTGCTCCCCACCACTGTTATGGTAGAAGTAGTGTGCATGCACATGCATTATCAGACAGTGCAGTCCAGACTCTGTGGGGGCAATGGTGTCCAGCTATACTGTTAGTGTTGCTATTAGCAATAAACAAGTCAGCTTATGTGCACAGAGCATTTTTAATTTAAAGCCTGTTTGATTCGGGTTTCTATTACTTGGCCCAGTTTGCATTCTGCTTTATAGTATGTCAGCCTACATGAAGCTCTCAATCTTCTTTCAGGATAAATTCTCTCCAATATCCACTTAGTAGCTGTACAGTAATTCACAAAGCTAATAAAGGACTGATCACTGAGACTGAGCTTGTTGCTATGCGACTGCATTATTAAGATAACAACATAAGCCATTTTTATATATATCTGCTGTATCTTATACAACTGAACTCATTTATGCTTTATTTGGATTGAATCAGGTTATCCTTGACAACTTAGTTTGGAGGCTGTTTCAACTTGGAATGAGAACTTTTTTTCCTAGAGGATACTTTGTAGGTCCCATTTTCTCCTTGGTTACTGACCCAGTTCATGACAACTATTCATCTGGCTATGCTATTATAGCACGATGGATTTTTCAGCTGATCAAAATCCAACACATTTTTAAAGAGTCCTTAGTAGAACATGATTTGACTTGTTAAACAGAAAACATATTCTCTTGACAAAGACATGAATGCATGATCTTCAGTACTGAATACTTAATTCTTTTACAGAAATCATTCTTTCATCAAATGTATATGTATGGTCTATGTGTGTGTGTTCATATATATGGATCTATTAATACATCATAGAACTGTATCCCCGACTGGCCTCAGGAACAGGGGATGGTAAAGGTGTTATATCAAAAGCAGGGGTCTATTTTGGATTTCTGCAGTTTCTGTATACTCTTTAAAATCTGTCTTCCTGCAAAAGCAGATATCAGAATTGATTTTGTTCTACAGGGTATGTATTATGCAATCTTAGTGCAATGAGGAATTTTTCAATTTATAAAAGGAGGTGAAGTTACCAACTTGAGAATATATGCAGCTTGAAACTAGCTCAGAAAAGAGTGAGATCTTTCGTTCATGTAAAAATGCAGAAATTACAATATTTCCAAACATTGCCAGTGCCCAATATTTATATCACAGTATTAGGACAGACATCCAGTATACCTCCTGTTTCTCAGTGTTCTGAACCCCTCTGCAACTTTAATTCACCCAGCCTCCCTTGCCAGCTTCTACAGTGCAGCTATGTGCCATGTCAGCACAATGTGATTGAAAAATAGAGTTGTAGGGATATAACAAAATTAACACAGTATATAGTAAAAATAGATAGTCTGACAAATCATACATCATTGAATGAATTACTCATTTCGTAGCTAATTGCATTGACTCTTTATGTTAGAATTTTACTGTCATTGACACAGAAGGTGGAATTCAGTGTGCAATTAAGACACTCCAATGTATATTCTCATTATAGTCAGCTCACATTATAGTCAGTGGAGGTCGAGGATTCAGCTGGACCTAACTCAGTTGTTTGTTTACAGGTTCAAGGCATAGCACATGACAGAATTAGCAGATCTGACCTAAAATCTACCTTGTAGATCTTGCACTCTTTGAATTCTGCTGAATACAAGCTGTGGTGGTTTTCACCCAGTGTCCACCCAAACCTCCAGGCTCTCCCCCCCCCCCACGCACCCCGCCTCCCTCTGCTGAAGGA
>VXAU01004176.1:0-98861 GCA_013399695.1 Formicarius rufipectus | reverse complement strand
GGGTCTCTGCACCCCGATGGTTTCCGTGGGCTGCAGTTGGGACAACGTGCTCCACCACGGTCTGCAGGGGGGCCGAAGCTCTTAATCTTTCCCCTGCTCCTCTGGGGTCCCTCCCATGGGAGACAGTCCTCAAACTTCTCCATCATGAGTCCACTCCCTGGGCAACACCTCTACCGGGGGAAAAGACCTGTTCCAGGTGGGTCTCCTTCTCCAGGAGTCAGGGCTGCAAGTCTCTTCCAGGGTCTCGCTCCATCCTGGCTCTCCCACAGGGCAACAGCTCCTTCAGGCATTCACCTGCTCCTCCAGGGGCTGAAGGGGGTCTCCAAACCCCAAAAGATCTCCACAGGCTTGAGCGGGAGGGGGGGAAATAGCTTTCAGTCCTTCCCCCCCCCACCCCACTCCAGCATAGGGTTCTTCCTTCACCTCCTCCTACTCTTCTGATCTTAGTCTCTGTCTGTCTGTGTTGTTATCTCAGAGCTGGAATTTTCAACTGCACAAACACTCCAATTCTTGAATATGTATCACAGAGGCGTAACTATGATTTTAATTAGCTCAACAAGACAGGAGAAACTTCTAGCAGCTTCTGCTAAATTCTACTTCTACTAAAGTACTTCTACTTTCTACTAAAATTCAGCTACAGAAACCCATGACACAAGCAGAGTAAGTTACCTCTTTCTATGGGTTTGAGCCTCTTACCTGTGGGCCACTCAACCCTCTGTTAGGTACCTATTTTGCACTACTGAGTTTTGTAGGTGACTAACTGAAATGCAAACTTAAATGTCTGCAGCAAGTTCTAGTTGCCCCAGTTGGAGTTCTAGTAACTTTTTAGTTGCTATGGTGTGTCCTACTTGCTCTCCAACTGCTTACAGTCTTCCTGTAGAGCCTTGCATTATAGCCTTTGCTGCTGTCTTGGATATCCATGTGGTACCAGGCTGGATGTCACCTATTAGCTAGGTTTGTGTTTATTCAGTGGAATCCTGCCCAGACACACACACAAAGTACATATTAGGTACTTTAATCTGGAGCTGAACTGCAATCAGAATTACCAGCAACCAAACAGCTGCTGTTTTTCTTTAGAAGAGTTTAAATCCAAGAGATTGAGTACAAGGGGGTATTGTTTGCTTGAAACTTCATCTATTTGTTCGAGTACTGAGTGGTGGTTGTGGTCAGCGGGAATTAGGACAATGGCAGCAAGAAGATGGCTGGTATTAACTGACTGCGTCATGACATCCTTTCACAACTGGACGTCCCCTGGCCCATCCTTTTGTGGACGATCACAGATTATGACAGATTGCACAGGTCAGGAAAACAGTAGGCAATCTTGAAGACACTTTGTTTAAAGTCCTAAGGATCTTTCTGGCTTAGGAGATTGGAATCTGTTGATGGCTCGTTGAGCAAGCCAGAAGTGAGGGAAGTTGGACGGCTCACATCTATCATGGCTGAGCCAGCTGGTGATTGCCTCATGCTGGGAGAGTGTTGCCTGCTCTCAGAGGGACTCTGGCCAAGGTCAGTGAGAGACTGGAGCTACTGTATGAAGCAAGGCACTTTTTAAAAAAGGAACCATGGGGTTATTTAAGGTTATGTGGCCATGCTGTATTGAATTCAGTGGTTTTCCACACATTCAGAGTAAAATAAAGGTGTCTTTAGTTGTGATACAAATTAACCTGATTTTAAGGGTAGCAGATACAGCTGGCAGTATATGGATATCATGTCTGTCTGTCTTTTGGCATGTCACTGTTGAAAAATATTTCCAATCTAAGTTAACACAGTTGTAAGAAGAGGCAAAGGGTAAGAAAGCTAACTGTCAGTCAAGACTCATAAGAGAAGACATAACATTTAATATTGCCCAGGATATCAGAAGCCTTTTCTTTTAATACTATAAGTGTTTTCTTTGAATGAATATGAAAGTTGTCTGTTTGGATAGATAGTAATCCCTGAATTATTTCTGTTCAGACAATCTGTGAGCATGGAAACCTTTAATTCCTTATCTTTTGATTCCCACTACATAACACATGCCATGTTTGGTAATCACTGACTCCTAAAATAACTTAGAAGTGACCTTTGTTTTACATGAAGTGTTTATAAGAGATTAATCTGCTTTATGCTAAATGGAAGACTGTTTCCTTAAATCATGTTTTATGCTGTCAATCATTATATAATTTCGTATGTTGTAGTCTTTGACAAATCCTTTCTAGATTTATCTCTTCAATAAATCTTTGTCAGTAGTGCTCCCTTTTGTCAGTCTTTTGGACTGACAATTCTCAACTTACAAAACCATTTCCTGTATCAAACTGCTTTCTTGTGATACAGCCCCTTGACCACAGCAGGAGTTGCATCCTTGCTAATCCTTCCTTGCATGTAGAATTATGCTGAAATCCACCCTGAAATGTGTTGGTGCACAAGATAAACATATTGGGCTTATCCACTTCACTGACTCAGCCAGTGCCTATGTTCCTATGAACAGGCTTATATTTTTATTTCTGCGTGTAACTTCTGATTCACACTGAAATGTGCTGATGCTTCTGCAGTCAGATTGTGGCTGGTCATGCACGAATGCAGTGGAATTAGTGTGGAAGCTAAACTTACACTTCCTTTGCCCTTCTGAGTTTGTCTAAAACTAGTTTCAGTTCCCAAATTTGCTATGTCAGTGTTGGCCAGGTCATCTAAATGAATAAAGGTGACAGAGTGATTGATAAGACCTCTCTACAGCAGACAGAAAGAGCATGTCAACAAGAAGGAACAAATACCACTGAGGAAATATGTTGAAACCCATCTTCAGAGTTGTGATCTGCTGAGGCCCCAAGGAAGACTTGCAAAATCATCATCAATAATTGGAAAAGTCACACTGATACAAAAGAAAGTATTAATATCTATGTGTGCTGCTGTACAATATAATTCTAAGGTTTTGGGGTGAAATTGCAGTTTTGCTAGTGAAGCTGCATTTTGTGAGGCAGTGTTTCTGAAAGTACCATGTATGGTAAGAGACAGGTACTTAATATTTTTCCTGAGGACATTCTCAACAAACAGAACTGCTCTGTCTTCTCTTTTCTTTACTTATTTTTTTTCTTTTTTCTTTTTTTTTTTTTTTAAGAAAATGTTAGTAGTTTTGTGGCATCTTCAAGACTGAGCTAGAAAACTGAAAATAGAAATTGTTTCAGAAATGATGATCAATATACTTTCTTGAAACCAGTCCCCTTTATAATTTACGTGGTCAGTTGTGCAAAAATTGAGGTCTCCCCCGTCAAATAACAAGAATCTCTGAAAAATCTCCATGTTTCTCTCAAGAATCAAGAACTCTGTCAAAAAGCCTAGCCATAAAACAGGAAACTGCTCTCCCTAAGTGGTTCATAGGTGTTTTTGTAGGAGTATTTTTTCTTTCTGACAAGCTTCCAAATCATCCTAAAAAGACTGTATCTGTTTCTTACTGTTGTTACATGCTGCAGTCTTTTCACATCCTCCAAAGTATTTTCATAGGAGTAACAGTGTAAGGAATTCTATCCTGATTTATATTTCAAAAGTAAAAGGTATTCCAGGGAAACACACTGGGCTAGCTTGATTAGCCTGTAGTTCACATTGCCCAAATCGGAAATCACTGTTGTCTTCTGTGAGTGTTCTTCAAAATTATCACAAGAAGGCAATGAGAATTAAGTATCTTAATGTTTTATCAATTTTTTTAAAAATTCGTGTCTTGCTTTGTGAATGAGCATTTTGTGAAAATGTCAGTGTCCTTATTTATTTGCATGTTGTTCTTTCATTGTATTCTCACCTTTTAGTGTCTCCCTTCCAGTTCACTAATAAAGGAAATGCGCATTTAATTTAAATGGGGCACAGAATTTCATCGTGAATACTTATTTTACAATAAAAAATAATATTAGAGTGATAGACTGCTTAACATGCAATAAGTATCGGTCTTGGCAGATACTGGAACTAATTTGTAAATACTTCATAAGTTAGTGTCCAAGTCACGTGAAAATGGAGATTTGGGCTGGACTGACAAAGATAAGCAGCTCTGAATCACAGAGACCAATAATCAGAGAAAATATATCGTCAGCAACAGTAATTACAGCAGGTAATTGTGTCACTTACCCTGTTACAGACCAGTAAATGTGATGAGTTTGAAACACACCAGCTGTCACACAGTGTTAACTTTAATGTTTAGGGTTTGGAAACCTGTCGTAGAATCTTTTAATGGTAGTGCATTTTAAAAAAATTGAGATAAAGGTTTCACACTGCTCAAAGTGGGGTTACATTGATTTCTGGAAAGGTGAGGGTTCATCAAGAGTAGTGTTTTTTTCATGTATTTTTAATTTGGAGTGTGCAGATACTTGCTAAGAAAAAATTATTAGCTTGTTCCTAGCCCTTCAGAAGGTGGAATTGGAGGTACTTAACTTCTGTCTGCATCATTTTAATGTTTGAGAAGTAAATAGAGTTTGTGGTTGGTGGTACTCTGAGCAGATATTCCAGTCTGGTTTGAATACCCTGTGTTTATTCATTTTGTACATCTTCGTCTTAGTCTGAAGGCCTCCAAAGTTGTTCACATCATCTCAACTTCCTTTGCCCTTCTGAGTTTGTCTAAAACTAGTTTCAGTTCCGAAATTTGTTATGTCAGTGTTGGCCATCCTAACTTTTTCAAAGAGCAGCCATATGAAGGAAGTAGGATAATAAAGGTGAGGATGTCCTGGGAGGATAGTAGTGCCTAAATTCTTGCAAAAGGCTTTCAAAGCAACATCAGTGGAGATAGATAAAGTACCTCCTTTATTAGAAACTTGGAAGGGGCACAACAAAAGTACTCGCACACACATCAGCCAGATGTTACAGTTTTTATAATTTTCAGTAAGTAACATATTTGGTCATTATAACCAACCTGTGAGACCATTTTCTGCTGGTGCCCACCCTCATAACTCCTCAGAACTGCCCCTTGGAGCTCCTGCAAGGGCTCTGAGCTTACTCTCCTGTTACTCTCCAGCTATCTTACTGTCTCAGCTGGAGTTCTTGCAAGTGTTCTTCAAAACAGCATGCCCTTGGTAATGTGGGTGTAACAGAATTTCAGGAGTGTGTGAGAAAGCGTACAGTAACGTCTAGATACCACCTAAAATGTGAGAAACTTAGGAAAACATACTCAAATTATGTAACTCCATGAAAATCTATAAAATACACATCAAAATCCTTAGGCGTCAATGATAATAATAATAGTAACAAAATGGACTCTCAGGTCAAAATTTGCTTTTTTCTTAACTCCTTGATTTGATTCTGTATCCAGATTTTGAGTTTTTGAGATCTGCATAATATTGTAGACTATATATAATTTATGGTTCTGCATGTTAGAATAGTTCATGGTGCTCTTAAGCAGAACAACAAATTTGATGGCAGAATTTTTCAGATATGTTTGCTAAGATGTGCTTATGCAAATATTTACATATCAACTTAACACATAAATATCTTAAAGGTATTTTACAACCTTAATGATTCTATTATTCTGTGATACACATAGGTACAGAAATAATTATTTGTGAGCTGGATAGACACTAGAAGTTGAACTGTGGCAACAAAAACATGGTGTGGTCTGGACAATCATGAAACAAGTTAGCCAGTGTGAAGTGTCATACCATTGCAGGGTAGGGGGAAGAAGGATGAGAGCAGGTTTCATTCCATCTTCATTACTATGCTGTGCTGGTTCTTGTTAGAAGCAGTTCAGATGGCCTTGTGAGTTATGTCCTTGCATCAAGGCCTGTGTCTGCACTGCAGAAGCCAGGAGAACTTCATGCCTTACAGGCAGGTGTGTGTGTTAGCTCTTCCCTGAAACTATGCTGCGGTGAGGACGGGCTGTACTATTGTCCCCAAGTGCTTTTGTTTCCAGGGAAGACAGTGTTTGTGAAGGATGGGTTTGCTGTGCTGGTTTGGCGTGCCTTCGTAAGCTATCAGGGAGGATGTACATTAGAGAAAACTGAGTGCCTCACTAGAGATATCATCAAGGCTGACCAAAGGGCAAGGCATCAATACTGCTCTACCTTACCATCACTGAAGCATAACTTTGTCCCCATTTTCAAATAGAGAACCCTCTTTAAAATCAGGGGAGCAACATTTAAGGGAAGCCTCCTTTTCCTCTTGTCTTATCAAAAATAGTATGTCCCTGATATCCAGTGAGTGATCTGAGAGTCTGAGTCACAGCACAGCCAAGAAAATAAGAGGAAACATCTCATGGATTGAGAAATCTGCCTGCTGCATGAGAGGACAGAAAAACCCCATTTGTTTCCTAATACTTACGATTAGGTAAGTTGCTCCAGATTCCTGCAGATAAGAGCAGGATCAAAGCAACAGCAGCATTTCTGCCATCACTGTGATGCCTCTTTTTTTCTTTACCAGATGAGCACCGGCCTTGATAATGGTGCTGCAGTGTTCTAACTGATTTTCCAGAAGCTCCTGAAACATGTGACAAGCCCTGGTCACAATGGTATCCCAAAAAGAGTAGAAGAAAAGCACCAGCTGTTTCTGGAAAGCTTTGAGTACCTTTCTATTTTATCAAACCAACTTTGGTCAGCACTTGATTCCTGAGATATCTTTGTCCTCCTGCGTATATCAAAACTTCTGTTAACTTGGTGCTGAAAAAGAATTCAGAGGTGGTTTTGAGGAGCCCTCTAGTCATGTGGATTATCTGTAAGTTGTTACTAGTGAAATATGAGAGCAGACAGCAAGTTATGAGCCTCAACAGCAGTCAAGTTACTTTACAGCTTTATTTGTGTAACAGAAATATGTGTAGGATGGAGGCCAGATATACAGTGTATTTGTTGCTGATGGCAGACTTGTTATAACATGGAGACTTTAGTAAGGAAACAGTAAATAAATAAAAAGGGTTGGTATTATGACAAGTAGTAAAATAAATTTAGTTGGCTCAGGAATTTGTTTTTGCAACTGTGGCTATTTTGTCTATTCTATTAGCAATGAAGTGAGGAGCATTGCTATTGATGTAGAATTTGCTATCATTGTCACTTTCAACATTGTAATGGAAGATTTGGAAAGCATTAGTTTATCATAAGTGCCTAGGAGGTTTCATGTACAATACAAGGTGGAGTTGTAGGAAAAATAGTAAAAATAATGCATCTGGCTAGACTTAAAAAAAAAAAAAAAGAGCTTGTGGAAAAATACCTTTTAAAAGATAGAAACTTCCTTTTAAATTGTCACTAGTAAAAGAGACAAGATATTAAGAGATCAATTTGAATTAAGGCAAAAAAGAAGTGGGTGACAAGGTCACAGACCTTATGTCTAGACTGAAATCTCTTAAGATGACTTTTTCAAAATCATTTTCCATTTGCATTACAGTCCTGCCACTGTAATCAATGGGAGTTACAGATGTTCCTTTAGGGGAAACAGCTAGATCTCTGCTAAGGTCTTTAGAAAATCCTGCCTTTAAACTTTTGTGTTCAAAAGGGAATATAGGAAATGGCAGATGTGAAGGAGGGTGGAGATATATTAAAACTTTTTTAACTTCAGCTGTCAGGCAAAATATTCTTCAATATATTTACAGTGCCTAACTGAAAAGTGTAAAAATACACAGGATGTTACATGAAGTAGCACTGATTAATATTACAATAGAAACCTCCCTGAGAAGAGTGTATTTTGCAAAAGCATGTATGTTTCCACAAAATAGAAAATCACAGTTGCAAAACACATATTGAGGATGATGAAACTTAGGTGGGTTTAACAAAATTTGTTAAAGTGATTTGATGAAGAGCTTTGGAGGAAGATGGAGGGAGTAATGGTAGACCTGCCTCAAGACATGTATTTTACCAATCAACTTTTCTTTTGTGGCTGAGATGACTTAGTATATCTCTCTTCCCAGAGATCTTGGTACAAACTTCTTGATGTGCAGCTGTAACAGGAACGGTGAACTGGTCAACAGTCAGGTCATGTGTTAGACTTTTCAAATTGTGTCATAGAGGAGAGCATATCCTGTTTAGAGCCATAAAACCCAATATTAGAGCTACATAATTTGATATTATTAGTGGAGAATTCAAAGGATCTTATAGCTGAAAGTTACATATTCCATCAGTCTAAGAGAAAAATCCAAAATACAAGTAATCAAAAAGGAAAGAAAAGAGATTTTGTGCAAATAAAAAAAGGTCAAAGTAAAAGGATAGGGAATTAAATATACACCCCTTCTAGGCTTTGGTGTGTGAAATTCATGTTTTTAGATGAAAATCTGTTGTGAAATAAAATGTAAAATTGAAAGTCTTCTTAGAGTGAGTTTTTTAAAAACTAGTCTTAACCAGTGTTGGAATATCCTCCATAGTTTTGGAAGCTGTATTTGCATATAAATATACAATATTTCTCTGCATGTTTTTGGTCTAAGTATCTTTCTGGAGTTGTCTACCTTGGTACACAACAGTGTACACAATAAGAGGGTTTTTTCTCCTAGAGAAAAAAACTTCATGACTGGAAATGTGAGGTGCTCTAACGATCAATTTCATCATCACATTCAGTATTGGGTTTTATTTTTCTGTGAGAAAAGTTACACCAGTTCTAAAAGTCCAGTTCAGTTTCTAGCTGTCTTGAGTCTCATGAGAGCTACAGTCACTCTGGAACTTTCTCCAAAGTGCCTCACAGGCACATGCAAGGAGCATGAGAGCTTGTTCCTTCTCTTGATCGAGTGTTTTTTTTCAGTTGTTCTAATCCTACATAATTAGTAGCCAGTAATAAAGATTCTCCATTATATCTTTTTGGTAGTTTAGATGTCTGGAGCTTTCTTCTAGGAATGTGAAAAGGAACGCTGAATTTTGGACATATCCCCAAGTGGATTTTCTTCCTACGGTTGCATTACAGTTGCCTTTTTTTTTCCTTTTTTACTGTACTAACACCAAATATAGAATAAATAAATAAACTAATAGATGAAAGAGAGAAATAGACATCTGGATGGGATGATGGCAGCTGTTCTCCCTGAGGAACAGCAATGAACTAAGTAATTACAGACAGAAACAGTACCTCAGAAATCAGGGTGGTCTCTAAACAGACCTTAAAAATAGTACATGCATATGCCAGAGCTATTTTTAATGTCTATATAATTTAAAGAAAAAAGTAGCAAAATTCTGAACATAGATCTGCAGAAATGATTGTTCATGTCTGCACTGAAGAAAGAATTAGAAAATGGGGACCAGGAGCAGCATGGATATATGGGAGTGGATAAAGAGCAATCAACAGAATTAGCAGGGAACAGACTATTGTAGGAGGCCTGACTTTTGGACTCCCAAGCTTTGAACTGAGGACAGCTGCTGGTGGTCATTAATGATTAATGACCCCTGACCACAGGGTAAACCGTGTGATGGTAGTTCTATGAGTAATTAAAACATGTGTTCCTCTCTGCATTTGAATTAAGGAATATTTAGAGACAAATGAACTGGGGAATATCAATCCAAAAATTTAAATATATAGAAAATATAAAATCATAGACTCCTTTAGTTTGGAAAAGGCCTTTAAGATCATCAACTCTAACCCAGGATTGCCAAGTCCACTACTAAACCATGTCCCTAAATGCCACACCTACCAGTCATTTAAATATCTCAAGGGATGGCTACTCAGACACTTCAGTGGGCAGTCAGTTCCAGTGCTTGACAACACTTAAAATGAAGCATTTTTTCTTACTATCTATTCTACACCTTTCATGGTGCAACTTGAGGCCATTTCCTCTTGTTGTTTTGCCTGTTACTTGGGAGATGAGACTGAACACCACCTGTCTACAAGCTCTCATCAGGTAGTTGTAGAGAAGGATCCCCCTGAGACTCCTTTTCTCCAGGCTAAATAATCCCAGTTCCTTCAGACATTCCTTGTAAGCCTTGTTCTCTGGTCCCTTCACAGGTCTCAGTGTCCTTCTTTGGACAGTCTCCAGCAAATAGCATAATTCAATAAAACTACAGCATTTACTCTTTGGAAAGAGTGTACATATACTGAGACCCTACCAATATACTGTAACCTTACCAATTAGAGTTGAAATGAGTTAATACAAAGTCCTAAAGAAATAAACCATTTGTCACTTTCCAAATAATCTTAATGGTTTAAGTCTTCCATACTTCATGTATAATTACTACTAATTTTTGTCTTGTACATGAACTATAGGTGGAGGAAAAAATCCCTAGTAATTAAGATAACTGTAAGTGGGCGTTCAAGAGTGTTGGCTGTTGATAATTCAACTAACTCTTATCTGTTGTCACTGCCACATCAGATGGCCAGCTGGTCACCATGGTTCTATGGATCTGTATCAAATAGTGGGAAGGAGACAGAAATCTGAAAGTGAGTTCATGAATGCAGAGGTTTCTAAAGGATAAAATACTTAATATATTCACTTAAATTATTTGAACTTAATCCCCATCCACATGTTCCTCACTCAGCAATGAAGATCTGATGCATCATGTTCCAAGGCTATAATTGAGGGATGTGTTTTGTTTCTATTTTTGGGAACTTCTATGCATTTCTGCAGTTTAGACGTGATCTCAGCCCTTGTTTTCCAGTGCTGGTAATGGATGGTTCAGGAAAACTGCCAGCACAATATTCTTCACCCCTAAGTAAGTGATGCAATTTAGTCATCATTCCTATTTGCTGTTAGATTGGATTATGTTTATTTGGATGCACAAGGCAAATACTGAGAAGTCTTCCAGTATGTAAGTAGGAAATGCTATACAGACTTGTATTTTTTTTTAATTATTAAGGTAGAATGGATGGGGCCTTATATTGCATAGTGCTAACGAGAAGGCAGGTGCCACACCTTGTGGACAGCATACTAAATTTACTAACTTCAGCAAGAATCTCTGCACATGGAATAAATTTGATAAGACAGGTTCCCAGCTGTCATTGCACTGGCATGCATCACAGCATCTAGTGGGTCCTGATCAGTTTATGCCAGAAGTCTCTCTTCCTAGAACGTAGTACTTCACCCTAAATGCACTTCTGAAGTAATGTTTTTTTTGAGTGAACCATATGGAATATTCTGGAGTAGTATTTAAAAATTAACTAAAGTAAAATAAATAAATAAATATGCTTGAGCATATATAGCCACATATATATATATGTATATATTTTTGTGTGTATGTATAGTGTATTTGCTGCACACACAACTGTGCATAAATGAATTAATTGCATTATCACATAATTTTTACCTTTTTCAGTCTTCTGTGTTGTAAGAAATATTTAACAGGACATTCATATACACTTTATATTACTATTGTTACTATGCCGGAGCAAGAGCAAATTTTGGAGTTAATTTTTTTTCTCTATCTAGAATGACCTCATTCCAGAGATAGTTTAGTCAATATAAATAGTGTATTTAAATCCTTTGATTCCCAGAACAGATACTTTATGAATTTAAACACTGTTGAACATAGAGTCCTGAACAGTGCAAAATGAGATTAAGATATATTGGATAATAAAGCTTTATAAGTCATCATTGAAGCCAGCTCATTTAGTCTTTGTACAAGATGTTAATGCAAATTCAGGTTTGTTAATCATTGAAATATCTCTGCAAAAGTAATTTTTATTTCTTTGCCTCTGTAATACTGCTGTACCTGGCCTGTTCCCATCTTCATTATGGTGTGCAGTGAAATAAGTGTAGAACTTTCATTAACTGTGTGTCACATGATTTCTAAAGGTGCTTGAAATAAGTGGCCTCAGTGTTGCTTATTGCACCACCAGAAATTTAAACGTATCTAAATTGAGCATATAATATTTCTATACTGGTGTTTGAACTTTAAAACCATATTACTGGTTCTCTTATAATGGTTCTTTATAAATTGCCTTTTTGTGTCTTCGTAATGCATGGTCCTGTCTGCTTCTGCAGTTCGTGATCTGATATTTAAGATTGCTAAAATTAATCTCTGCAATTTTCGCCTTTTTTGAAGGTGACTTTCCAAGTGTTTTATTAAAAAAAGAAACCAAAGCAATAAACATAAATTAATGAAGAATTAGCAGCAGAACACCACACTTGAGCATTTCTGTGTTTAATACAGCTGAACACTCTATCTTGTTATTAGTAGTGAAAAATCTGTTTCCGATGGTCTCTTTAAATTGCATGCCACAAGCTGGAAGAGTAGAAGCAGTGACATGTACAGGACTTTTCTGAGTGGTTTAACCATGTAATCAGTCCATAAAAGAGCCAGTCCTGAAGTATAAGCTGACTGCTCTGTTAGGTGTCATTTTAAAAGGCCATATGAAGAAACATTATATTTAAATGGTTCAAAGTATGCTATTGAAGCTAAACTCAGATGGTACAGAGAAACAAATCTAGATAGATTATAAAACATCCTGATTACTTTTTTTGGATGATTTTTTTCATTCTTATCCCTTAAAAAACTCTTTAATTCAATCACAAAATTTCTTCTTACTCTGAAACATTTTCCTCCTGCAAATGACATGTAAACTTCAATCCAAGAATCATTTATCAGACCTTGAATTTTTCATGAGTTGCTAATCAGTGTTTTCAATGAAAATAGATCTGAAGTATTAGCATATAACCACAGGAGTAGAAGTGTCGGCTGTTTCAACACATTTTGTTCCGAAGTCTTAGCGAGCATACCCCATGAACTTCCTTACAGGAGGATAAGAAACTCCAAAACATCTTGCACATAGTAGGAAACCACACATATGATCTTTAAATCCAAGTCCTGTTACTTAACTGATGGAAAGTTAATTTCTTTGACATTTTATGCTTTTAAGACAAATCCACCTTAAAAGACTCAGTGGTTTTTCTTAGCCCAAAGAGCAAATGTTAGGAAGGCACACTCAGGAGTGGCAGTCATCTCTTTATATGAAGGACATGCCTCTGTGCAAGGCCCCAGTAGTGCAAGCCTTAATGGGCTTTCAGAGCTGCTCCAGCCATGCACGTTCCTCTTAGAGTGACAGTCTGTCATCACCTGTTTCCCTCTAATGTACTCTTATCCCTAGGAAGGAGCTGCTGCACATGCCAAGGGTGCTTTTGCATTTTTAAGGCATAGGGTGGATGACTATGCTTCCTCACGGAGGATGATAACTAATTTGTCAAATTCAGTGGTTTGAGCTGAGTTTACCAGTGGAATGTATTATTGTATACACCCTACCTCCTGAGATACCAAGATAATGACTTTGCAAGGCATTTTGAACTGATGAGTACATGACATTTCAACCCACATTTCCATAGTTATTTTCCTGATGTTTGTTATTTAAAAATGAGAAAAAAAAATAATATTTAAATATTGAACCGTATTTAAATAATATCATATTAAGAAAGCCCGGATACTGTTACAATACAGATAATGCTTTTTACCTAATTTGAGCGGTCATTATTTTTCTTTTATGAAGTGCTTTAGCATAAATACTGTTTCAGCCAATGTGAGAGATGTCACTGTTAAGTGGTCAGAGTCAAATATCATGAGTGGATTTTGGAGGGCCTGCATCATTTGGTGAACAATAAAAAATTTAGTTATTCATGCTGAGAGCAAAGTAATTAAATCTCATGCTTGAGGACAGAGGTCTGCAGCCTGTGCTCTGCTGCATGCAGTTGAGAGTATGGTTGGTGATACTGAGAGACACGTAAGTCCTTGTTTAGAAGAGGGATATTAGGTTAGTGTTATTAAAAACCAAACAAATAAACCGTCAAGAACAACGAACCCACCCAAATGAAACTAAACTTGTGTAGCGATTAAAATTTATGAGCTATATTGAGGTGAATACCTTTTAAACAACAGGTACTTGCCATAACTAGAGGAAAATTTACATCTACTGATGAATTCGTGATGTGCCATTCTGCCAATTTTATACTCCTACAGTTTATGGCCACTAGTGAAATAGCAAGTGGAACATTTCCATAGTGATTTGCAAATGTTAAGAAATTAATTTTCTTGACAACTCTATGAGGTATGTGCAGACTTCAGCTCATTATTTATAAAGATGAAGATTCAGAACAGTCTTCCCCCCAAAAATGGGTGAAGAAAGAGCATCTGATTCCAGATTTAAGACTTGTGTCAAATAACCAGAACTGACATAAACTGCACTAATAAAAGTTGTGAAAATCTGGGCAGAATTATGGCTATAGAAATCTCAGGTGCATGTGCACTGATTAAGTACCTTTATGTTCTCCAAACAGCTGGTTTCCATGAAATTAAAATTTCAGGGTTCTGAAATTATTTATGGATAGGTGAATACTCTTGATTTAACAAAAATGCAAGGAATACTTCCAGAAGATGGAAGCATTTTATTTTGATGCCTACAGACTAAGATGCAACATTTTGTAAAAAATGGAGCTTTCCATGTATCATTTTGAAATGACACTTTAGAACACCTTGAGATTGCATTTACCATTTCTTAAAAATCACAAATTAAACATTAAAATATTCTGTGACCTAAACACTTATTCAATACTATTTTGGGGCACTCTGGTGGTAAGACGTGCCAGGCAAAAATTGCCTTGACAAGCAGGCAGACCTTTGTTTTTGGGTAATCTGTTTCATCTAAATAAAGTGCTGTGTGTGGACTGAAGGGAGGGAAAACACAGGCTACACTTTGAAGACCTGCCTTCTGCTAACCTTGTCTTTTGCAGTTTGGAGTGTGTCTCACACCATTAGTCAGCTTTCTGAAGGAAACCCTAAGAATCAGGCATAAGATAAACCTGCATGAATAAATTATGCAGTAGAATCAGCATATGGATTTTCAGTATGTTAGGTGGTTATTTGGCAAGTGTTTACAAGAACACTGTAGCCCACGTAGAAAGTGTAATGATGGTAGCTCCCTGTTAATAGAAGTGGAATTATGCTGCAGTGCGGTTATCACATATTATGTGCTAAAAATAGATACTCTGGCTATCCCATGGTTACATGTTCACATAGCCCTATTGTCAGAAACTACTACTGTGTTTATCTGTTTTTAACATGGAAGCCTATAAAAGCTTTTATTTTGCTGTGTTTTTAAAATTCAGGACCATTCCATTCTTGTTTCCCTTTTCAGAGCATGATGAATGTATAACAAATCAGCACAACTGTGATGAAAACGCGCTCTGTTTCAACACTGTGGGTGGGCACAACTGTGTCTGCAAGCCGGGTTACGTGGGAAACGGTACCGTCTGCAAAGGTAAGCTGCTGGAAACACTTCCTCCAGCATTCTTCAGCTGGATGAAGTGTTTTGTCATAGTTGATGCAGTTCTGGTCACGTGCCTTGAAGAAGACAGAAAATGCCAGGCTAGACACCTGAATCCTGCACCTATAAGATCTTCACAGACTTCCCTGACTGCATTTAGCAGAGTTCACAGTCATTTGAGGATGATGCATACATAGATAATAGGCTCTAAAGTTTGAAGTAGTTATGTTTTATTTCCCTGTCAAGTTAACAGTTTTTATATGTGCTATACCATTCAAGCTCCACTGTTACCAACAAAGTTACAGCTGTGCAAACATTGTCAGAACTAGACTATTCATGTTCAATGACTGCTATTTTGCTTGGATCGACTGAAATTTTTTTGGTATGTTGAGTCTTTTTATTGTAAATGAGAAAAGCAGTAGACATGGACACACAAAACCTTTACTACACATGAGGTGGTGTCATGTTTTCTAACATTCCTATTCATTGATAAACATTAGAAGTTATACTTCTATTCTTAGATACCAATGCTGCTTTTATTTCTTTGCATTTCAAATAAGAATTGATACTTGACATTTGGGCCCAAACCCTTGAAAGTTCTCAACCTCTGAGTATAGGATTTAGGGAATGCTTGAAAATAAAAGTAGTATAGCTGTAGAGGAGTGGTCTCAGATGGAGCTGTGGGCCAGATGCAGCAATAGCTTACCCAGTGTTTCTTGAAGTTGTGCTTAGGTCCTCTTGATCTCTTAGATGTCAGAACCTAAGGGCCCAGAGTTAACATCAGTAATGTCTTATAGATCCCTTCTGCTGCTGTATATTATCAAGGCTAAGCAACATGGAATTTCTTTAATTGTGAAGTCTGATTAAGATCTTAGCACTAGTTATTCATTCACCTGAGTAACAGAACAATTTTTCTATATATACCAAACACAAATGAGCTCTTAGTAAAACATGAAAGCCTGGTCCGCTTCTAGTCAAACACATGGGTGGAGGAAGACATGTAAGCAAATATGTCCTTTTATACCAGACTCCCTCCTCTGGGGAATGAGAAGAAAGTCCTAGCCTGAGGAGGTTCAAACCCAAAGCAGCTCCTCTCAGAAGAGCACTCTGTCTGCACAGCTCACTCCTGTGCTGTACTTGGGAGTATGCCCCAGTTCTTCTGCTGGAGAGGAGTCAGCTTATAAAAAGGTGATTGAGATTGTTTTGGATCGAAGAGAAGGTGCATAACCCTACAGCACCACATTTGGCTCTTCTGTCTCCTGAATAAGAGCTCTGACTGCAGATCTGACATTGTAGAGGGGACCCAGCCCCACTGTGAAAGAAGAGTACATTCCCTCCTTCCCTTCTTCTCTTTCTGTCTTCTCTCAATACTGAGACGACAATATACAGGAGAAGACTCTGAGCCCATGTATCAAAATCTGAGAAATGTACTTCTCTGCAGCCTGGGCTTCCATGCCAGCATCCTTCAGAGACACCTGGACTCCATACCTTTGGCAGCTTTTCATGCACTGTGCTGCCAGCTGTACTCCTGTGCACCATATACTCTGCACCAGGTAGCTTAGATGTCTGACTCACAGCTGAAGGCCTCATGCCACGAGGCAGCTGCCTCAAAACTGAAAGCTGAATAGCTCAAATCAGTCACAGTTTTTTCTTAGATGAGCTTTAGGACCTTATCAGTGGTGCTGTTACACAGAACAGATGCAAACTTAAAGTCTTAAACAAGTGACTGGTTAAGAGTGCCCCGAAGCAACTCTTTGTTTTGGCGGCAACCTCCATTTGCCTAGTTTCACCTCCAGTTTCTTGTGACCAGAGCATTTCTGATTCCATTTTGCAAATGCAATCAGAGTAATTAATAGATGCCATGTTTTAAATCAGAGCTGGTTGCATTTCTGGGTCCACAGAAATGACTCTTTAAAGCATACACACCTGGAGAATGATGCACCAAAATCTGTAAGCACAGCCTCTCAGATCGCAGCGTGCCAAAGAAAAAAATCCAGGGATTGACTTTAAGCTGTAAATGGTAAAATTTTGAAGTTCTTCAGAATCGCTTGAGACAAAATTACTATTTTTAATGTTTCTATCAAATTGTTTAATAAAGGATTGAGGTAGCCAGACAATTTAGTATTCAGTTGTGCGCATTACACTCAGGCTTTTATTTGGGCAGCTGAAAAGACAAGCATTGCTCTAAGAGTCATCTCTTCCTAGAGAAGATGCTGCCTTTCGCTGCTTCCCATTGCATGCAAAGGAGCACATATGGGAGCTGTTGTCTTCAGATGATTTGCTCTAATCTCCTTCTGTAGCTTGTCAGCCCATCTGGTCAGTGAAGGCAGGAGTGGGGGAGCCATAAACCATCTCATTGTGACCTCTATCCTTAGGAGAAGGTAGTCGCTGCATTCAGTGCTGCATTCTGTGCCAGCCTGCGAGGCCCATGTCCACCTGTGTGGTGTTGAGTGCAGCTCTATTAACCATATCTTGTGATTTTGCATTTTGCAGCATTTTGCAAGGACGGGTGTAGGAATGGAGGTGCCTGTATTGCTTCCAATGTGTGTGCCTGCCCACAAGGCTTCACTGGGCCCAGCTGTGAAACTGGTAAGATTATAACTTAATTTACGATGAAGTTAATCCAAGGAGGATGTTTGACATAATCCAAGAATAAAGGAGTATTTAAGTGTGTGCCCTGAAAGAGGAAGCTGCCACTAAAATGTTACTCACTTTTCTTATATGCTTCCCAAGAGAATATATTACAGCAATTCTAATTAGAAGCACATGGACTTCAAAAATTAGAACATGAATTAACACATCTTGGGGTTTGATGTTTCATAATTAATAAGATTATTATAGACTTGCTTTTCACCTCAAATGGCCTTAAGTGTCTCGTATAAATAACAGATAATCTAACATCTAGAAATAAATTCCAATAACTGATTACTTCTGTGCTCTATATGTGGTACTGGTTTAGTAACCCACCCTCCCTTGCAACCTTATTTAAAGACCTGTGTTTAACTCAGGCTTTCTTTCCTCAGTTTTAGGGTAGCTTTCAGTATTCCTACTGCTTTTGCCTCCTCTCACAGTCATTTGTTTATCTTCCTACTACCCCTGGGGATGGCAGGACCACAAGGCTTTGTTTTAGAACTTTATTTTTTAAGTCTTAGATCTAATCAAATTATATTGCCTAGCAGAGTATGTGGAATGTTAATGCTTAGTAACTCAAGTGCCTGTAAATAATTTTTCAAAGTTCAAATGAATAGTTTCAGTACCATTATTTATTGCTGCAGAATTTTTAAATGCATTCTAAGCATACATGCCTCCAGGAAGCAAAGGAAGAAAGCTTGCTTAGATTAATTGGCTTCAATATGCCTGATAAAAGGGCAGTCTGCCACCTATGATTGACTATTGTTGCTGTTCTATATTGCCTTCAATAAATCTTCCAAACAGTGGAAAGGAGGTAATTTGAGCAAATATTGCTTTCATCTGACTTGTAAACATATCCAGTTTAATGAAAAACACAGACTGGTTTGAATTCTGTATTATCTGGTCCATTTGAGAGGTGACAAATATGGTTGTTTTCATTCTGTATTTGAGCAGATATTACCACAGTGCACAAGACGGATGCTATGTGAAAAGCAGCATTCTGATTGCTCATTTGTTTCTAGAAAAATGTCAATAGATCAGGTTTTCAGGTATTTCTCAGTGTGTCAGACTGCAAATAACAGGGTACAGGGTACCCAAGTCTCTTAATTGAAACAATGTTTCTGCTTGTAACAAATTGTATGCAAAGGAATGCTCAAGTATTAAAACTGTTACTTGTTTTTTGTAGTAGTTGTCTTACGCTCCTTGTTGCATTCTCCTGTTCTCAACTAAACAAAACATATATAGTTTCAAAGTTCATAATTGTCTTCTGCAGCTTTATACTTGTATCTGAAGTGCGTAGACTGCGAGCATATTTGCTTTATTCTGCTTGTATAGTCAATATAGCTACCATCAGAGAGATCTTACTGGCATTACTGAATTTCACCTGGAAGTCTTGTCTCTGCTCCCTTCTTTAGAGGACAAATCAAGGACACTGTATCCAATTCAGAAAGTTCAGGTACCTTAAGCTGACTTAGTTTACCAACCCCTAATGTCATTCAGAAGCATCTGAACTGCTGGCCTAATTGCCCATCCTCCTGCCCTTCAGGAGACATATATGGTGGCAGGCGGAGGCTGGGACCACATCTGATGCCTTTCCAAATACCTGATCTCGGTATTTAACTTCAGGTTAGTATAGTAGTGACCTGATAATTGCATAGTTAGTGATATTATTGCTATGATTTAGAACCTATTTGCCAGCCCCCAAACAATTTCATAGGTCAGCTTTGCAAGGAGAAACCCCTCTGTCCTGGTTAACCTCCTTTGGACATTTTTTTTTTTTTTCCTGCTGGAGAACTAAGCAATGCTAGAGGTCAGCCATGGGGTCTGGTCACCTCATTTGGATACTGATGTACAGAATAGGATTGTAATCTTTGAATCACTGAAACATACAGTCTGAAATACTGTCAGTGACAATGGAAGAGTTATCCAGTCAATAAAGAGTAAAAGCTGCTGTGTTCTGAGACTCTGCTGTCAGAAAAATGGTGCTGTATACAGCCATAACAGGAAAACAGAGCTTCATACAGTACATATTCACTAACAGTGAACGCAGAGGAGTTTCCTGAAGGTACTTTCTATTAGGCTTGAAGTGACTCAAGATGTTCATACTACAAATAATTTATGCTGGAAGCTTCCCTTTGAACAGTCTCTGTATCTACAAAGGTGATGCAATCTTCTAGGCAGACATCTTCCGTTGCAATCACATACAGAGAAAGAGGAGGATTGATGTAAAGATTCCAAATCTGTTTTAAAATTGCAAATTGCTTATTTCTGTTTATGCTACACATATTTAAAAACTGCTTATTGAAGAACTGTTGCATTTTTAACCTAAAACATACAGTTATGTAGTATTTGTCAGCAGCTACTGAACCTATCAATTAATTAAGAGGAGATTGAATCCACACCCAGACAATAACCTGGAAAATAAAATCACCAGTTCTTACTGTTTCCATCTGTAAAATGTGGTTTAATAGTTCTGTTTAAATCATTTCTCAGAATCATAAAAATTGCAAGGTTGGAAGGGACCTCTGCAGATCATGTTGTCTAATCCCCCTACTCAGGGCAGAGTTAAATAGAGCCAGTTTCTCAGCACTGTACCCAGTTGGATTTGGAATGTTTTCAGGGTTGAAGACTCCACAAACAATCTGGGCAACCAATTCCAATGTTCAGTCACCCTCAAAGTACAACAAAAATGCTTTTCATTATGTTCAAATTAAATTTTCCATGCCCCTCGTGCCTTTCCTGGACATGCCTGAGAGTATCTACCTTCCTCCAACACTGTCAGGTATTTACACATGTTGATAAGTTCCCTTTTCACTTCCAGACTGAACATCTCATCTCTATTAGCCTCTCTGCATATGACAGATGCTCTGGTCCATTAATCATCTTCACAGCACTGTGCTGGATTTGCTCCACATCTCTCTTGATACTGACAATACAATGCAAGATCTAGCACTCCAGATAGGATCGCAACAGCATAAAACAGGGAGGCATGATCACGTCCCTTGACCTGCTGGCAATGTTTTTCCTAACTCAGCCCAGGAGGCTGTTGGCTGCCTTTGCCACAAGTACAAAATGTGGCCTTATATTCAGCTTGGTGTCCACCAGGATTTCCAGATTGTTTTCTGTAAAGTTGCTTTTCCACTGCCCAGTCCCCAATCTATGCTAGTATCTGGGACTGCTTCTTATTAGCTGTAGGACTTTGAATTTCCCTTTGAACTTCATGACACTCCCAGTGGCCCATTTCTCCAGCCTATTCAGGTCCCTCTGAATGTCAGTACAACTACCTGGTGTAGCAACTCCTCCTCCAAATTTTGTGTCATCTGAAAACATGCTGAGTGTGCACTCTGCCTTATTGTCCAGAAGTTGAACGGTTCTTGCCCAGTACTCAGTATTTAACCAGGTGTATATTGCTAAGTGACAAGCCTACAAGTGGATGTTGTATGGTTGATAAGAGCTCTCTGACCCCAGGCATTCAGAAGGTCCAATTCACTGTCCATTTATTTAGCCTGCACTTTTTAGCTTGTCTGAGTATGTTATGGGAGCATCAAAAACTTTTCTAAGATAAACAACATCCACTGCTCTTTTCCATTCACCAACTTAATCATCTTGTTTTAGAAGGCCATCAGATTGGTCAGGCATGCTTTCTTCTTCATAAATCAGCACTGACTGTTCCAAATCACCCCCTTATCCTTAATATGTTTGGAGGATACCATCAGCTTCCCAGGAGTGGAGCTGAGGCTGACTAATCCGTAGTTCCCTGGATCCTTGCCTTTCTGAAAGATAAGAGGGACATTTTCTTTCTCTCATTTCTCAGGAGCTTCTTTCAGTCACCATAACCTTTCAAAGACAGTTCAAGTTGTGTCACAGTGACATCAGCCGGCTCCCTCCACACTCCTTACTGTATCCAGTCAGGTCTGATTGACCTATGATGTTCTCCAATTTATTTAGGTATTGATCCTTCTACGCCAAGGGTAAATTTTTCTTGCTTCAGACTTTCCCACTGGTCTTAATGGTCTGGGACACCTGAAGGCAAACCTTACCCATAAAAACCAAGGTGAAGAAGGGGTTGAATACCTCGCCATTTTCCATGTCCTTTCCCAAACCCATCATTGCATGCTCAATCAGTGTCTATATTTCTTCCAAAGCCTGAGAAGGATGATGCTGTCCATGCTTTGATTCTGCCTATGGAGCCTAAATTCAATGCAGCTTTTGCAAATACAAGTGAAGCTCTGTGTAAGGATGGTTTCATAAAACTTTTTGCTCCAAAATGGTGCTTCTGGGGTGTCAGATGGAGCCATGTCTCTGTCAGAAGCATACGAAGGAGAATCAACTGCTACTGCTAGTCATGTATTTCAATGAGAAGATGTATTCACTGTGGAGTGTCTCACAGTTAATATTGTCTTGTTTGGTTGCAAAATTAGGAATTCTTCAATTGGCATTTTAAAATGATGTCTTAGATTGTATTTGAAAAGTGTTATATTTTAGAATTCTGAACAGGATGACTTAGATTTGGTTGATGTTATTGCAATTCCCCTTTAATTTAGTCACAGAGCTTTAGGAAAGGATTTGTTCTTCTTCTATATGTGCATATCTTCTAGGGTGTATGTACAAGATTACAACATTTCTGCTGCTTGTCAGCTTCTCTTGTTTTGAGTTTCCACACTAATTTTGAGCTTTGACCACTCCCCTGGACAGCTTTTAATTATGCATGAGATCAAAAAGTAGAGTTTTACTACAAGTAATATTATGATGTAGCTTTTGTTAACAGGTTGGCTGCAAGTATATGGCTTTTTTTTGGTGGATGATTTGCTGTAATTTGAATTTCCTCATAATGAATTTTCGTTGGATATCTTGGAAATCATGTTCACCTGTTACTAAACAATCCACTTCAAAACGATGAAAACACACTGGCAGACAAAGCTGTTATCTTTGAAAGGAACTGTTGAGAAAAAGTTTGACTTACAGATTCTACATTAATTCAGACTTACATTATTACTAAGAGTGGGCTTAATTAAACATGTAACTGAATTTATGAAAAAAAGTGATGAGCATTGGATATGTAAAATGACCCTCTCCTTACCTGATCTTCTACAAGGAATAGCCAAAACCAAGGAAAATATGTGATTTGACTCTTCTTTGCAATTTTTTTCCTTTTTCTTTTCCATGTATGGAGAGCTTCCCCTTCATGGGGAAAAACAAAAAAATGAAGTTGCTGAAACAAATTCTTGCAACTTCATACTTGACATTTGTGGTTCAAAATACTGAAATATAACCCAGAAAAGTGATTTGGATAAATAATTATTGCAGACCAGATCTTGTCAGAGTTTTGTGATACTTTCTATTTAAGCTAAATAATTAACATGCATGACTATTGCTCTTTTCAGTGACTTTAAATGAATTTTTTTCAGGTGCACTGACCATAATAATAGCAGGCTTCAGATGATGATGATTATTATTATTATTCCAAAGAAAGTTTGTGGAAATGTTTTAGTTATTAATCCCCAGTTATTAAGAAAACTATGATACTAGTATTGGAATAGAAGTCTTTGTCAAAGTAACCAGAAGGCTTGTCAACTTTGCTGATTTTGCAAAAATGAAAAACATCGTAAGAGAACTGCTTCCACGTAGGCCTGTGATCCCTTATGTTCAGTTAAAACAACCACAACTGTCTTGTGGCCAGGCAGGCTCTGAAGCTGAAGTTGTGACACAAGTGGTATTCGAAGCCCATAGAGTATTGAACCAATACTTTAAGAACCAAAATTACTTTTGGCAGAATTCTAAAGAATTCTTGACCACAGTCTAATGAAAATTCTCTGTCAGCTGTGAGAGTATCACAGTGGAAATTTTCTGAGCAGCTCATGAATCTCCCATTTGCTCAGTTTTATTGTTAAAATGAAGAATTAAATTACTGATAGCCAGGTTGGAATGTAGAACAATAATACCAAAAGACTCAAATTTGTGGTACAGGTATGCAAAGTCTTGCACAAAGTTAGAGTAAGAGGTGTGTCCTTCATAATCTAACTGGAGAAGCTGATTTTATGCTGAGATAAATTAATGTAACACACAAACTCCTTGAGCAAAAAGCATATTAGGGTTAATATTTTTTTCTCGCAAATTTGTAAGGGATTTCTGGGGGTTTTAGTGGAGGAGGAAACAAAAGAAGGGAGCAAGACAAAAGTGGAATGAACATGAGGACAGCACAGGCGTGGACTGTCCAGAGCAAGCACTGTAAGAAGAAGGGATGCCTCCCCTAATCCATTAGTTTTCATAGTCTTCTTGACTTGCTTGGCACTTGGTGTCCTGAGTGTTCAGGCTCCTATTTTTGGTGAGTCTGCTAAGTTTTAAACTTAGAGGATACTTTAATTGGAGAATGTTTTACTTATATTAAAGGGCTGACTTCAATTCACAGAAATAAGAGAAAGTTCAGTTAGTCTGTAGAATCTGGATAAAATTTTGCAAATAGTTCTTAAGCATGATGTGCAGCATAAAGCATTTTAATAGATCCCAGTGTGCAGTAGGAATTGATCGTATTCTGAAAGTCATGTCTTTGGAGTCACTGAAGTCTGGCATTTCAACAATAGTAATTTTCATAGTTTGTAGGCTATTACAAACTTTCCCCTCGGTGCAGGCAAAAAAACAAAAGAAATTGCCCAGAACAAAGCTTAAATAAGCTAAATTTTGTCTTGCAAGCAGTTGAGATGCAGGTTGGATGCTGAATTGCATGCTGCTGGTGCCCCGCTGAAGCTGTGGCATCAGGTTCATGTAACGCAGAGCCCTGGCTGAGGAAAAAGGTGAGCAAGGAGAGATGCTGGAACTGACATGCCCAGGTCATTGCTGGACTTCGTGGCCTCAGCCGTGGAGTATCACTGCCATTTTTCCTCCTCAAATCCTTCCATGTGCTCTCCATTTTTTGGCAAGTCTCCTGGCTTTCTGTCCTATTGAAATTTGAATATGTGGTGTGTTGGGTTCAGAAGTTTGGCCTTTGCAACCATAGCTTTAATGTAGATGAAGACTCTCAGCATCCTGTTTAAAAAGTTTAAGTAAAAACTTTAAACAGTAAATATCTATATCTAACTGTACTTTCTGTTCTTGGGAGCTGAATATCTGAAATGAAAACACTTCTAAATTACTGCACACACCTGCATCTTCTGTGGTGTCCATTTCAGCAGAAAGAGACAGGACCCAGCTGTTAAAAACAGTGTAATGGTTCTGCTGAGGATGCTGAAACATCTCGCTTTATATCTTGCATCTTTGCTGTATAAAGTCACTACTCAGCTTGCAAAGGCTGAGTAATAAGTGGTCTGCATTATAGTCTTGCGCTTCTCAAAGATGGCTATTTTGCACGTCAGTTACTGATTTCAGAGACAAGACCAGTGTTTGAGCTACTGTTGGGTTATTGAGGTCGTGCACATAACTTGAGTGTTTAGTGACGCCTGTAAGGAAAAGCAGAAAGAATCATGGGCAAACTTATAGGAAGAATCCTATTACGTAATTTGTGTTTTGCAGTCCTATCACTGAGCTACAATTATGCAATATAAAGTCTGCATCTTCACACAGAATATTTTTGATGACTTCAGGAGAGGTTAGCACGATATGACTTTATGAGTTATTTCCTTACAAAGTCATATCACTGGATCAATCATCTGATTGACAACATTTTGCTTGTCTTGTGGTTGCAAAACTTTTTAATGCTTTCAGAATATAAGATGACTTTTGAGATTTGAACAAGCACTGGTAAGGAGTAGGCTAAAATCAACACAGTAGTTTGCACAGTCAACTTACAACATAATTTTTGTGTTGCTCAGAGTGAAAGCTATTAAATTTTCCTTTCTGAGCTACTGTAGGCAGTAGCTACTTAGGGACTGCTTGTGCATGGGAGCAGAGATGTAAAACTGAACTGTGCTCCAGTGAACTATGTAATCCAGTACCTTGGTGGCATCCTCAAGTCCTTTAAGAACCTGGAAATTTTTTTTATACTGTTTTTTTTGCTTGCCTCAATTTCAAATTAATAGTTTTTCAGAACATTAATTCTAGGAATTTGGACTTGACACTTGCTTCTGGTTAGTAAGTTCTCTGATGCATAGAGCAAACTATGTTGTATCTTCTCCTGACTAGTGATTAATAGGGAGAAATAGCCTCAGTCATAGAGCGACAAACAGGCTTAATTTGCACTGTCAAATATTAAATACCTAGAAGACTTCTAAAAAATTACCTTCTTTGGCTGCTCTAGAGCAGAAAGTGCAAATTAACTTTTGCTTCCTGTATTTTTGTTCCTGTATTCCTGTTGATAAGCCTTACATAACTCATGAGATTAGGCACCATCATCTTCACAGCTTCTGTTCTGTTGATAAGCTGCACAGTAGTTACTGTGCAGTAACTTTTTCTCCCTCACAAATATGTTATTTCAGAGGCACTGCTGTTACTGTTGATGAGCTTGACTTCGGTCAGCTGTGGGTCTGCTTTGGAGCTGGCTGGTGCTGGCCCTGTCAGACACAAGGGGAAGCTTCTGGCAGCTTCTCACAGAAGCCAACTCTGTAGCCTCCACACCTCCAAAACTTGGTAATGCAAACCCAAAACAACATCTCTGTCCCTTTGTCTTGCCTAGGAATTCTCCATTCATTTGTGTAAAGGACATAAAGTGGTTAAAGTTTATTTGTCCTTCTCCAGTTGGAAAGAATTTGGGAGATCTTTTACAGGAAGAGCAAAAAAATCCAGCACAGAGTTTCAGTTTTTGCTGAAACTCTTCCCCAAAAACTTCCACATGAGATGTTTTTATTATTCCCCTCAGGAAAAAATAAAAAAAGACTTGAAAGATTTTAGTCAGAAATAAGCATAAGAATCTTGAGCATGTGATGGTTACCAGTCCAAGAGAAAGCCTAGATTCAGAAAGGACTGAGAAAAGATACAATACAGCCTATTCCACAATACCAATAAAAAATCTAGCAAATAATTATTGTTATTTGAATTGTTACTATCATTAGTAATCTCAGCAAACTACAGCTAAATATGTTCCAGTAAAAGCCTTCAAATTTACTATTACAAGGAGGTTCAAATCAGAAAAAGAAAACATGATTGTCAGTCTTAGAAATTGTAGTAGAGAGGTGTTCAGTTAACCCCTGGAGAAAGAGCCTTTCATTCAAGGAATGCTCTATTTTAACAATGCTCCAAGTGTTAATTCAGGCTACAGAAAAATAGACATGTGCAACCAATGAACGGGTTGCAAACTTGACGTATATAGTATAGATAAGCTGTTTGTGAGATTCTGACTTCATCATGCTGTTGTACAAAACAGCCCTCTGTTCTTCCCTTTCTCCAAATATTTTTCCTGAAAAAGTAGAATATGAAGTTTTTTACATGTGCTGGTGCTATATATCCTACCAGTCTTTCACATATCCATAAAAATTAAACATCCTTAGAGGGAAGCAAAACTGTACAGGGTCTATTATATTTTTGCAAAAAACACTTCTGGTCTACATTGTGACATCTGTTTGAACTAAATATGCAAGACTTCAATCACAGAATCATAGAATGGTTTATATTGGAAGGGAGCCTAAAGATCACCCAGTTCCAAAGCCCCTGCTGTGGCCAGGGTCACCTTTCACCAGTCTAGCTTGCTCAGAGCTCCATCCAGCCTAGCCTTGAACAGCTCCAGGGATGGCACATCCACAGCATCTCTGGGCAGCCTTTTCCAGTGCCTCTCCACCACAGCAAAGACTTTTTTTCCTAATATCTAATGTAAATCTACTCTCTTCTAGTTTGAACCCATTCCCCCTTGTCCTGTCACTACATGCTCTTGTAAAAGTCCCTTTCCATCTTTCTTGTAGTCTCCCTTCGGGTTCTGGAAGACCACAATTAGGTCACCCCAAAGCGTTCTCTTTCCTAGGCTGAACAAACTCATTTGTCTCAGCCTTTGCTCATAGGAAAGGTCCTCAATCCCTGTGATCAACTTGATGTCCTTCCTCTGGACTTGCCCAACAGGTCCATGTCTTTCCTGTGCTGGGAACCCCAGAGCTGAATGCAGCACTCCAGGTGGGGTCTCACCAGAGCAGGGCAGAATCACCTCCCTTGACCTTCTGGCCTCGCTGCTTTTGATGCAGCCCAGAACACAGTTGGTTTTCTGGGCTGCAACTGCACATTGCTGGACCATGTCCAACCTCTCTCATCCACCAGTACCCCCAAGTCCTTCCTGGCAGGGCTGCTCTCAGTCTCTTCATACCCCAGCCTGGACTGATACCAAGGCTTGCCCTGACCCAGCTGCAGGACGCTGCACTTGGTCTTGTTAAACCTCATGAGACTCTCATGGGCCCACTTCTCAAGCTTGTCCAGGTCCCTCTGGATGGCATTCCATCCTTCAAGTGTGTCAACAGCACCACTCAGCTTGATGTTATCTGCAGATCTACTTAGGGTGCACTTGATCCCTTCATCTATGTGATTAATGAAGACATTAAATACCACTGGTCCTCATATGGAAAGTTGCGATCAGTGAGTGTCCTTGTGACTTGTACAGTCTGCCTCTGCTACCAAATAAAGCATGTGGGGGAAAAAGGGTAAGGGGTGCAGCATCCATCTCTACAGCTCAGTGTTCTTCTTTTCACCTCTCCCAAAACATGTTGGCTTCTTTTGTAGTTCCTGTTTCCCAGTGTGTTACTGTTCCCCAAAGTGATCCTTGGCATTGCATATGTGGTGTTTACCAAATCAGCACTGTTACTTATATTCTTTTCACCCAGATTGGTCCATGGGCAAAATAGAAGAGATGGTAGAAGTACTTTCTCCCCATTTTACAGATATAGAAATCAAGCCACATGAGAAAAGTTGAGTAGGTAACAAGGTTTGCATAAGAAGGCAGTAACAAAAGTCCAGATCAGATATGGGTCGCCTCATCTGTGTTCCCCTTATCCGTCTGTTCAAAGGTGTCAATAGCTGAGCAAAGACATGGTCGGGTTTATAGCATATTTTCTGTGAGTGGGAAGTACAGACAATTCATAAAAGCTAAAAAAACCCTTTGACTTTCAGAAGAACATATTCTAAAATGGCCATCTCATTATGTAGGAGAAAAAGGTTTAAAAGTTGCTTGTGAGAGTAAACAAATGAGATCTGCAGCAAACAAAGAGGAAAACCAGGGTGCTGCAGATGAGATGCTTTTTGCTTGGCTGCAGTGTTGGAAAGGTAGGTCACCCTTCCTGTTATCACCTGATTTTTTTCTCCAATATGAAAAATTAGATCAGAAATGAGCAGTGAGACAAGGGCTGGTGACTTAAGAAGGTTTAGCTGCTTTATTTTGCATTACTTGTTTTTTTTATACTTACTTTTATTTATTCACAAAGTAAATATTTGTTATAATTTAAACAAAAAATGCCCATATTGAATTTAATGTGCATTCTGAATTTAGATATGAACCCTACTTAGCTCATCCTTTCTGTTTTGAAGTTTAAGATGCTTTGCTGCTTCATCCTTCTGTCTTTTTCTCCCTTCATTTTCCTTGCCTGACACAGTTTCTTGGGTGTATATAATTTCTTTTTTCCTTCAGTGTTGTCAGTTTTAAATAATAAAAGGTTTTTTCTCTGCTGAAGAGTCACATACTTGTACTTATTTTTTCCTCTTTATGTCTTTATTTAGTGTGTTGCAACACTACAATCCCATATGTATCAGTTTAAAAGGAAAAAAAAAAAAAAAAAAGAAACCAAGACAGAACTCTGCAAAAAAAGCTTTGAAGAGACAGGATTTTCTTGTTATAGGTTAAAAACATCAAAATGCATCCTCTACTTAGCTGTTATTTACTATGGGGAAAAAAGTCCTGTATTAAACATGAAAATTAAAATTCCATCTACATTCTTAAAATACAGTCAGCTATAAATAGAATGTGAATGATGCAGCTCGGCAGCATTATAATAGAATTTCCTTCTGTTATATAAGGGAGATAGGGATGACCTTCATCACTCACTGTAAGTTCTCATGAATTATGAGCCATTCAACTATTAGTGGAATTAAAATCTGTAATACTGCCAATCTTTGCCCTGTATCACTATGGAACCCTTCCTTTTGCTGTCAACATTAAGGAGTGTGCAGTCTCTGCAGATGTATGCCGATGGTATGTTTATAGCCCAAGCACAGGAATAGTTTGAGGGTTTTTTCCTTTTTGGTGCTTCAGCAATTTTGTGCAGTCTCAACATGATTTGACAGTTCAGAAGTAGCAATGCAAATCAGTGGTCACTGGTCTAGGGACTTAAGAGTAAATGCCACTGATAAGAAAATGTAGGTAAGGATGTTTTGAGCTTTAACACGTATATGGTATGTGCAATACCTGACCAAAGAGTAGAGGACTATAGCAGGAGACCAAATTCAAATCAGGGTGTCAAAAAAAATCTTAGGACAACTTTGAGTTGCTCTGGGGACTCGTTTCTTTGTTTTTCTTGAATTGCATTTGAACTAAATACTTGGAAATTTACTGTAATTCTTAACAGAGCTGATCTGAAACAACCTTTGCAAAGCTGAACCCAAACAAATCTGAGAATGTGCTGATTGCATCATTGGTTCATATGTGTAAACATCATAACTCATGGTTATGGTCAACTTGACTCCTCACTTGAGGAAACCCAAGAACTTTCATCAGTACACTGCAAGTAAAGCCCTTCTTCACACCCATTGGAAAAGAGATAATGTTTGGACAAACTAGCTCTTCTCTTTTCAGACGAATTCTCTTTTGTTCAGAGCTCAGCTACTCTTACTCATCTTTAGCAGCTAGCACTAATGTGTTAGTCCTATTTCTGGTGTGCAAATGGAGCTCATAACTTTGTATGCTAGTAAGTATTTAAAATGAATGTGTCAGTGTATTTCAAAGTGTAAAAGTGCTTTTGCTGTCTTGAAGGAAATAAGTACTTTTGTTTTTCAAGACGGAGCTCATGAGGAAACAGAAGCACATGTTACAATTGAGATGCTGTAGTGAGTATGATGAAAAAAGGGAAACAGAACCACCTCTTTGTCAACAACTGCAAACAGGAACCCAACACCTCTCAATTAGTCTTTCTAATGAGGATTGGCACAACTGGTGTCACACAATATGGCTGAAAAATATATTATTACTATTTTACAGTGTTCTTAGATGCACCTAGTTCATCATGGTTAATTAGTTGTTGAGAATCTCAATTGTTACAAATACCAATTCCTTTTATGATATTGAGTATGTAATGAGAGACTGTGATAGTTTCAGTTATTGTTGTGGTCTGTGATTGATCAATTTTTGACAATAAAGAATTGTTAGCTGCATAGTGATCAGTCAGTGGAAAATTCCCTTTCATAACATTTCTATCTAATTTTGGTGCTGCCACTGCCACACATGAAATACTAACACGATTGAATTTCTTTTTGCTGGCATTTAGCAGGACCTGTGGGGGCGTGCAGAAATCAATGGGGGATCAGGAGTCTGGAAAATTGCATACTTGAAGAATTAATGAACTATAATTCCATATTACATCCTCAATCACATTTTGCTTCCTTTTCATTAATGTAACTAAATTAGTTTTTCATGGACAGGATACCTTAAAAAATGCAATCACCGTCTTGCTTGGATTAAAAAAGAAAAAAAGAAGACCCGTTATGACAATAGTTATTTTTTTCCTGCAACTTGACAGTTGGAAATTTTTGATGAAGAACTTATCATCTGCAGCACTAACTCAACCTGTTTAAGCAAATTTTCACGTGACATTTATAACTTTGGCTCTAGTTTCCTGCCCTTGTGCCAGATTATGGTTTTAGAGTGAATTAGCCAGAAGTTCTGCTAGATCTGGGAGGTGTCAAGAGGTAGCAACTCCAAAGACATTGAAAATGCTACCCACCCACCCCCCCCACCAAGTTGGGCCTAATTCATTATCCAGGGGAGCAGGAAGAGGAAGGACCATAGTCCTTGTTCTTCTCTGAAGGTTGTATCTGAGTTTACTGATGTTTGTAGTGATGTGTAGAGAAAGTTGTTTTTCTCACGGAACTGTATTGTGGTAGGATAAAATTGTGGGTGACTTCTTGCTTTGCTGTGCTGCATAGGCCAGCTGTTATCTTGCCCTTTATGATTTAAACTTGTAACTGAATAAAATGTTGGGATGAAATTGCAGTTAAAATCAAGAATATTCTATGGTTTAATGAGGACTCTGAAGTGAAAATCTATACAGTGAGAAATATGTCCTAGTACTCACAGGATGATATTGTATCTTTAAAAGAGTTACTGGAAACTGAACAAATCAGAGTGATATTGTAAACAAAATCAGGGTCTAGGACTTTTATTGACCAAGGAAGAAAGTTCCTTTTGTAGTCAGCAGCAGTGTTAGAAAAAAAAGGGACTGATCAAACTTTACAAAATGTATTTAAAAATCTTTCCAAATAATTTTTCGTTTTCTGGATTATGTCAGCATTCTCAGCTTCTGTGTTCTTAGGGCTTTCATTTCTCTGTATTATATTTATGTGCATGTGGTATATGGGAATGTAGAGAGATGGGAATCCCAAAAGCTGATATTTTAACAAAATAGCTCCAGTATATTGAACTAGTTTCAAGCACTTGCAGTTCTCCATTGGATCCTGTTTTTTACATAATATCTCAAATCAAAGGTCTGATTGAACATCAGAGTCTTTTCAAGTACTGTTGTATTAGAAATCTGTTATCACATGAAGACCAACACAACAACTTTTCACTTCTTAAATGCGAAAGATGTGACTCTAGAACTTGCAGTAAAGATAGTGAACCCTTTTCAAAGCTACTCCAGAAAATTGACTTACCATAGCAAATACTTTGTGCAGTACAGTGAGCTTTCATTTTGTCCTACTGAGTAAGGCCTTTTCCTCCTTGCATATGTATTTACTAAAATTAGATAACCCAGATACCATCTTAATCCTACTGGGTATTCTGTTAACTGAGCGTAAGTCTGAATAATTGAAACGTGGTCTTTTCAAGTCAGTCACAATATCCTTCAAAATATATTGACAAGTGCAAAGATGTATCAGAGTCTGACTATTTCAAATGTACCTATGAAAAAAAAATTGAAGATTTATCTTTTTAAACAGCTTCACAGTCTCCTAAACCACTTCTTCAGTGATCTTTTTCTGAAATTATTTCTATTTCAGTTGTTTTCACTTTATTTTTGCTGTCTGTGGAGCTGGGTGGTGGGTGGCTCTGGACAATAACGTTAGGCTGAAAAGGCTCTTGGCTTTTGAAGGGAAATCTCAAATCTAGCTTGAGTCAGTAGAGAATGAACATTATGGAAGATGTTGATTGCTCGTTAATCTTTATAACTATATCCAGTGATAAAATCCAGTTAAGACTGGGACAGATTATTGCAATTTGGGATCTCTATTAATTGGCAGTCCCAGCTAATTTCCATGCATTTTACTGTCACAGAAAAAGTTCCAGTATTGAGATAAATAAATTCTAAATATTCACGGCTGCCAATCTGTGGTGTTGACTTCTTGACCAGCAAGAAGGATTTGGGGTTATATTGAATAAAGCCTGGATAAAGCAGTTTATGAACAAAAAAATTTTTGGACTACCTTGCATACTGTGTCTGTGTAAGTTTGTGCTTGATGATGGCATGCGGGCTTTTCTAAGAGGAGGATTTGGTGATTAATATGCAAGTCTTGATGTGAGTAATGTAAAATGGTAGAAACTTTACCCCTTCCCCCACACCATGATTCTTTGTGGAGTGCAACTGGACCACATTAGAAAGCTTGGTCCTATTGTTGGATGAAAGAGCACTGCTATCTTTCAAATTGGCAGTTTTATACCACTTTCAGTCTTCAAAAGGTTTTATTATACAGAAATTCTCTAATAATATTCATCAGATAGCTAGTTCTCCTTTTTTCTTACTGTACCAGTTGATAATTTGCTAATGATCTTATTTTACTCTTCAGGGAGCAGTTTTCTCAGTGTTCCCAAGAGAAGCAGGTTTAGTAGCTAAAACTGTTGCCACAGTTCAGGAAATGAGTGATTCTGAGGTATAAAGAAGGTGATTTGAGCAAGCAAGATTTTTTCCTGTCAAGGGGAGTTAGACACATGTAGTTTTTACTTTCAAAATGTCTCCAACTGTGTGTCTACTTTATTAGAGTGGGGCCTCAGCAGAAAAAAACAAGTCATTTTAGAGTTGAAAAATGGGTAACAAAATATAGAAATAAACAGGCTGACTTAAGACTAAGACAAATGCACAGGAGAAGACCTGAGTATTTGAAAACTGAATCATTTGCAGTGTAAGTATGTAATAATCAGTTACTCTGTTTTGTGGCAATACTGTATATGCGCTATTGTGTATATGAATTACATAGGGTAGAGAGAGTTCACGTGTTCCTGGTCTAACATGGGCTCACCAGTCTCACAGGTGTGTGTTCTCCAGCCACAGTACTTCAAGAGCCAAAATCACTTATCTTCTGCTGTGCCAATGCTGTAGGATGGAAGCACAGCCAGAGCAGGTGGTGCTGAGATGCTATGGTACAGCTGTGTAGCTACTCTTCAGTTTGAGATGAAGATTACTTCCAGTGACTTCTGTTACAGACCTGGCCATTTGCATCAATGGGGTAGCAGATTGGATGTGTGCAACTGTGCTCTTTACTTGAAAAGGAAAAAGAAAAATGCAGAAAAGCACTAACTCCATGGTATTCAGTGGGCATTCTGACATAAGTTGGAGCAGGACCAGGCTGACACCATTTGCTCTGGCCCATCACACAAAGTATGACTTCATTTTACTTCCTGAGGAAGATGGGGATGTTTCCCTTTTTCATTGTATATTTATTTTTACTCTTCTCTCCTCACTCTTCCATCCCTCTGTAGCCAGTTAAGGATGAGAACTTGCATACTCACAATAAGGTGTCAGTTTTGTTCCGCTTAAAAATGTCATCACCTGCTGCTGAAAAATATACGTCCTTTTCTTGTACTGAAACATTTTGTTTACTTTTTTCACAAGTGAAAATATAAAGCCTTTCAGTAACTTCCTTCTACAGAGTAAAATTTTATTTTTCATGCCTTTCTAGTAAAGCATCAAATAGGGCTTCATTAGTGCTGTTAATGTTCCATACAGCCCACTGATATACCATAGCCACTGGCCAAGCAAAACTTCAGTCAGTTTTAATTCTCTAGTCACCTCACACCTCTGGCTGAGCAGCTGCAAGATGATTCATCATAGAAGATTTCACCATAGGACAGAAGAAAATTATTTCTGTCTGCTTTTTCCATACTAAGATAATTTCAGTTGTAGATACTTTTGCAGTACTTTCTGAGCTATGCTATACCCATTTGAAAATAGAAATCCTTTTATCCAAAAGTCAAGAAAATTTTCCATGAAATAAGTGCTTTGGCGCTCTGCAAGACATTTTGATGTGTTTTCTGGTTTAACAGAGTTGCAACAGTCATATTTTGTCCTGGTACAGAGCACATCTTTACTAGAATTAATGATCAGCATTAGCTGCAAGAATTAGAGTAAAATTGTGTGCATATGGAACATCTGTATTCTGAAGCCCACTGGCATGTGCTTAAGATATCATTTGCCTGAATAGTTAATGATGAGGATTGGTTTGGATTTCTTTTGTTTGCCGCAAAATCCTATGAGGAATAATGAGTTATTCAACATTCATACAGCAGTGGTTCCAATGCAATAGCAAACAATCTGTAGGGAATAAGACATTTCTTCCAGACCTACAGTGTGCTTGTGATGGTAGGCTTTCTTACATAACTCAACTCAAGTTTGAATACAGCCATAACAAAACCAGAAAAATGTATTTGTTTGTTTATTGACATCTGTAAAAGCATTTCATCCTAAGTAATTTATCTTGTGATATAGATTTGACAGCTAGTTTGCAAATAAATACAGAAAAGCTGCTTCTGTTGTCAGTTTACCAATACTGATGTGCTGTTCACAGCTTGTTTTTCCTGAATAATCAGTGAGTTGATCAGAATGCATTCTGCTTATGCCTGTGATACTGCACATACAGTTAAAAGGCTTACAGATTCACAAATAAACTGTTCTGAAGAGAGGAACACAGGCTTTCTTTAATTCATATCTATTACTTTGACCTAAATAACAATCTTTTCTCCAGCTCATCAACAATAAATACATTCCACTTTCCTAAAGAAGAAATGTATGCCATCCAGTGTCATTTTCATGTCACAGGCATGTTATTAAGTAGCTGGTATGAAGATTAATATCAAGTCTTAACAACAGCACTTCTCTTTTGGCCTCCGAGTTCACATGCTTCATTGGTTCTCTGGGGCCTGTAGCTTTGGTCAACCTCAACAAGTGATCTTGTACTGACCAGGTGATCCCAAGCATTTAGCACAGTCACTTCTATTCTGCCCAGCCATGTGTTCCCCAACCGTAAGGGAACTTCTAGACTGCAGTCCTTTCTTCTTTTCCTTTCCTCTTTCTTAAGTAATCTGTGGATTTGTGAGCACATTGCAGTAGATAAGACACAGGCTGCAAGCCAACCTTTTCTCACTACTGTAACATAATTTTCATTGATCTTCCTCCGATCTCTCAAACACTTCTGAAGTCCCACTGGCTCCTGGCTACTCACAAGAAAAAGGCCAGAGTTTATGCTGATTTAGACAGAAACACACTGAGCAGTGGAAGATTGTAAAGGTTTGGCGTTTCTCAGTCCTGCAGCAGTACTACTTAGGTGATTATCTTGGAATTTGGAGTAGAAAATTCTGTTTAAAACCAATAGAGACTTAGGACTTAATTTGTGGTGCACAAAGCAGTAAAATATATCCTTGCTGCAATATTCCAGCAGGTGTACTGGTAATTTTTGTAAACATAAATACTGATAACGTACATCAGACATGCCTGGTTAGAGAGAGACTGTTGATAGTAAATCAGATGTAGACATTATAATGAAAATTTCTAATGAAATTTTGTCAAGTATCTGTAAAGCTTTTAAAAACCAATACACTCATGATGCAGTTGTACAGTTACTCCGAAGAAATTCCAAAGAAATGTTATTTGGCTTGTAAATAAAATACCCAGAGCACACCCCATATGCCCCCCTTATGTAATAAGAACACCACTCAAAACCAAATGTGGGTGACTGTGCTATACCTTGTGGTTTATACAGGCATCCCCTACATACTAATAATTTTATTCTCTTCAAATGTGGAACACAGTGTTTTCAATGGATAAGGATGTCTTAGGGGTTTTATTAAGTTTGCGTTTGAATAGATTCCGTGAAAGACTAGAGTATGTCTTTATCTGTATGCACATTATTATTCTCAGAAAAGATATTTGTTACCTTATTGCAGCTCACAATTTATTTTCCTAGCCAGTTTACACTTTGTCCTATGAAAATAATGGATGACATAAATGGGAAGTAACAGAGACTGTGGGTAGAATTTTAACATGCTTTGCATATTTCTCAGTGATCATATCACACCTTTCCTTCATATCTGCATCCCAGAGGATATCAACTGCTGAGGTACTTTAAGAGTTTGAGTCTTAATTTGTTACTTTAGTTCTTAGTTTTAAAGATTCAGCCTTTAACAAAAGGTTGAATCCTTGCTTTGGCGAGAGTGGCCAGTACACTGAGGGTTTATTTATTGTTCAAACTCATGGTGAAGGTAGAGTAGAGCTTTTTGTTTCTGAAGGCAGTTTACACATCTTGTGTCTCCATTTGTGCCAGTTCTATAGGCAGCTCTCAGCTTAATGCTCAAGTAGGTACACTACTTCTCACGTAAAGCACAATGATAAGGCAATGAATTTTGGATCTAGTGAGTGCATCAAAAAAGTCCATTCTGTGATAAATTGTTATTGTAAAATTTAGTCAGATACACACATCCCAAAGGAATTTTGAGGAGGAGGACAATGTGCTGTATTTCATCTTCATGGTTTGAGCACTTGTTTGGAAACCCAGCTGTGTTCTTTGCTGGTGGGAGAGAAGACTGCAGTCAGTTATGCCGAGTCAGAGGTGCTGGTATAAGTCAACAGGAATTCCACGAGAGGGAAGGCCTGGTAACTAAAATTGTTGTCACCAAGAACATAACCAAGAACCAGAGTGAATATTTGATGTTTTGATATACTCCTAGAAAAAATATTTATCAAGCAGACTGCACTACTCAAAGGGTTAACATCTTTTTATCTGAACTGGGATCTATGTCCTGTCTTCATATTGTGAGCAGCTTGCACAGATGTCAGATTACCTGTCGTACTGTGACAACAAGAGTTGTTAATATGTCAACAATAGATTGGGATTAGCAGAACCTCCATTACTCTTAGGCCCAAAACCATTAGCTAAGTCCTTTTATGGAAATTATTCAAAATTTCACTGTGAGTAAATCTCCAAATTCAACTGTCAGTAATGAGAATACTTCTGTAAAACCCAGAAATACCATTGTTCTTTCATCACATGAATATAACAATTTCCTCTGTGTGAATTTTCTTCTGTTTTGTTTCTCTTAATGAACAGACATAGATGAATGCTCAGATGGCTTTGTTCAGTGCGACAGCCGTGCTAACTGCATTAACCTGCCTGGTTGGTACCACTGTGAATGCAGAGATGGCTACCATGACAATGGGATGTTTTCACCAAGTGGAGAATCCTGTGAAGGTCAGTGTCTAAAAAACATGGGGTAGTGTTATGGCTGACATTATAGAAATGTCTAGTGGTCAATTACTATCTTGGACACTGCATCAGTGAAAGTTAAACCTTGATCCAAAAAAACTGTAATCTAAATAAGCATCATTATCCAAGGCAGAAGAAAATAAAGTATGATTATTCCTGTAATATAGAGCATTAGTGGCTATTTCTGTGATTCATTAAAATAATATGTAAAGTCAGACATGGTGATTAAAATGCAGTTTCTCTGGCCCTACATATGCTTCTGTGAGTGTCCCTTGCATAAGTGATTTCCCATGGGCTAATAGCATGCACTATAATCTGTCACTCCACAGTAATCTGTTTATATGTCAGATTCTTTGTAGAAATGGGCCTCAATCCAGATCTCAGTTCCTTTACTTTGTTCCTTGTACACTGAAATAGTCTGTGATAAAAATATTTCCTATTGCAAAAAATTATTTGACATACCCTTACCTACACCTTGTTTACTGCTGTGAGGCTTTTCTTCTGCAAAGGCTAACTGCTTCTAGAAAGCTGCTATTGAAGAACTACATTACAAACTGGAAAGCTCACTGAACTTAGGACTGGGGCAAGATGCAGGGGACAAGAGTGTGACAGAGGGGACAAGGAGATGGGAAGATTTTGTTTATGAATGATGTTAGAACAGCAGGCTAATAAGAAAACAGTTATTTTCAGATGCAGATCTCTTGGTATGGAATGTTATTCAGCTCTTAAGATACCTCTTGCTGCTGCTTTTAAATAACAGAACAAATTGGTCTGGTTTTGCCGGATGTGGATTACTTAGGGTGAAATTATGACCCTTTCTTCTTTCTGTCTGTGAGTGCTGAAATATTCAGTGCTTGCAGTGTAATCTTTCTTATTGCTGTTGAAACTCGCATTGGTGGGCTGCACCATCCCAAAGGGAAGCAATTGAATTAATTTCACTAAGGCAGACACACAAACAGGTCTCCAGGAGCAAAAATGACCTTTTGCGGTATACCTATCATCAATACTTTATTTCAATGCATTTTCACCACTGCTGAAAGCCTATATTCCCTGGAGGAATCAGCAACCGAGTCAACCACTGCTTTCATAAGTTGAACACTCTTTGTGAACAACTAACTAAATGTCAGTGTTAACTGTCCAGGTGGGAGGACAGGAAGGTGCAAAAAAATAAGTTGTGATCCCTCTGATTATAACATTACACTCCTGTCACAGATAGTAAATACTCCAGCCAGGCATTTATGGAAATATTGAGAATATCCCGAGTTTTATCTTCAGTGTCACTATAACACTTATCTCACACGTTGAAGATAGTGGTGTGACACGTGCTGTCTCAAGAGGAGTACATGATGCAAAATTACTGTGTTAAGATGTGAGCAAACAAGTAACAATTAAACCACAATTTCTAAGCAAATGAAAGGCCAAGGGAATGGATATATGGGGATTGCTACATGTATACAGAAGTGGCAATTATTAGAATGCTTTGACCTTTTCTACAAAGCACCAACAGCTCTTTATTAAATATACACAGAGGATAACAAGTAATTAGAATTAAAACACAGATGCCAGGAAACTATTTTCATTGCTGATAACCCCAGTCACTAACAGTGAAACACTTTCAGTTTGATTGATTGTGGCTCCAAATATTGGAATGCTTAGCAACTTGAGATCAGAGAATCATAGAATGGCCTGAGTTGAAAGGGACCACAGAGATCATCTTCTTCCAACCCTCCTGCTGTGGGCAGGGACACCTTCCACTAGACCAGGTTGTTCAGGGCCCCATCTAGACCTGGCCTTGGTTAGGATGAAGGTTAGATATTTCATTAGTCTTACTACATCACTTTTTGTTGGATTGAAGCTTGTGATATGTTGTCTCAGATAAAAATAAAACCAAAAAGGGTATGAAGAGGCAGCCTAAAATCCATTGTGGTAAGAAAAGTTGAACTTGCAGTAGCACAACACAGGAGTGCAGAAGCATTCATCTTCTCTGCTGTCAGATCTTTCCCCTGGAAAAGATTTCCCTAGTGAGTTTAAAGACAAAAGAAAATGGATTTCTTTTGCCACTTCATCAGTAACCTAGTTAGATGTGATTAGACTGAGATGTTGGTGGATGGTCTTTAAAGTAGTCACTTTAATGGGGCAGCAGGTTTCAGACTACGCTAACCTCAAATTTCAGATCTCAATCCTCCAGTTCTCACCTTCAGCCATATCCAGAACCAGGATCCTCTGAAACTTTCTGGCTTGTGCAAGTGCTTGAGTTTGCAGAGCTGTTGAAGGAACAGTGCAAACTACTTCAAAGTTGTGTTTTATACAGAGTGCATAATAGGCTTGACTTTGACTGATCTTCTGTAAGTTTTAGTTGCTTTGAAGGAAGTTCCCTCTTTCAGTGGAGAAAAACAGTAAAAGTCAAGGAAATGTGGATTCAAATATTTTCTTTCTTGATTGTTCTGCACTATATGCCTCAAATCTGGGTCTATTTGTGTCCCCTGGACATGTGCTGAGAGTCCTACAGAGAGCTTTTTGGTGATCAGCTTCTTGTTTTCTTCAGCAAAGCCTCCAATTTTAAAAATTCATGTGGAAACACCTCCCTTAAGATCACAGAGGCACAGGAGCATTTCCTTAAAAACTTTATTTTAACAGAATACCAAAACTACACCTACCTGTTTTGCAGGAAAGGTCTCTTTAGGACATCATGCTAAATATTCCTAGCTAGAGATGAGCTCCTTTGGTAGCATTAGACTTTTTCAGTGCTTGATAATGAAATAATAGTCACCGAATTACCTGTTTTATACTTATAGTGACCTTGGCTACTGCTCCTTCTTTGGTACAACTGAGAATATTGAGTATTTTGACTAACATACTTGAACTCAGAAATTCATAATCCCATTTTATTGTACCTACAGGCAATAGAAGACCTAGAAATTCCTTTGCTAATAGTTCTTACTTTACATTATACTCCTAGGTAGATCTCTGGTGTCTATAACAATTACTGAGAGAAATTATGGGAAATGCAGCTGTAGGGCTTCAACCTCTTACCAGCACTTGCTGGTTTTTTTCCCTTGGAAATAGGATTATGTTATGCATCATTGTATTTCCAGAAAAGTGAAATATCAGCCACATAGTTTTTGAGAACTATATGGCTTTGGGATGTCTTAAATTTTATATATATGTAAATATAGCATTTAACATGGTATATTAACTGGTGTCTTCCTCTTTGCCCCCTGATAGCTTTTCTTTATAGTTTCTTTAAACAGTCTTACTGGTGCTCTGAAGGTTGTCTCTCATGTACTATTTCTTAAAGGGAGATGGGCTAAGGGAGTAGATATTGCATCCTCAGGCTCCATTGCAGTAAAAGAACTGGAGCAACTGAGGGCAAAATCCTAAAATAAGAAAGTTCAGTCCCTGTTAATGTTTGCCCTGCAGGTCTGTGTAACATCCTGGTTCCTTTCAATTTGTCCTCTGCAGTGTCTAAAAGCTTCCAAAATCAGTTGAAGAGGGAAACTGTATTGGTTTGTACCAGATTAGTGCAGTTTATACCTCATCAGTTGTTTTTGCATACATCCACACCCAAACCTAATTAAGGCAACCTATTGGGACTTAGCAAGAGTATCTGTCATGTATCAGCTGTTATTAATACAGAATTATGAGGTCAACATACCTTCACTCTCAACAGATACCACATTCTTTAAATGAGACAGGTGCAAATGAAAGGATTGGAAAGCATCATATAAGGATCTTTTCTGGATGTAAGGGTTTATCTCTATGTGAACTCACAGTTTAGGTTGTCTGTTCTGAAATACCTTACATTTTCCTCTGCCATCCTGCTTCCAGAATTAGAATCTCTTCCTTCTCTGTGTGACAGAGAGCCTACCTGACAACACAAGGGCTGAGGCTCCACTTGAACACTATGTTCCACAATGCAGGATAATGAGGGATGGAGGCATATTGCAATCCTCCGTATGCTACCCAGCCTTAATGGATGAGGAAGTCCAAAATGGTCACTGTAGCATCCATGTCACTGGATCCGGAAGGCAGAGGACTTGGTGGCTGTCAGGATGTCTCAATTTATTTCACAGTACATCCAGTATTTTAACTAGTACATTGAATTTCTTGTAGTTGAAAAGCCACTGTCAGTTTGGAGTCCTACGCTTAGGTTTAACAGAAGCTTTGTTATGGATAGTATTTGAGGGAGACAGGAAATAAAGAATCACTACTCTTCAGTAGAAAATATTACTAGCACTCACAAAGCTCCATCAAAATCCTTTTGCTTTTATTCATGATCATAAAAGATCAACAAATAAATTAACTTTTTTTTTCTTTTTTTTTTTTTTAATCCATCCCAAATAGAGCTGTTGGCTTTAAGGCTTCATTACTGAATTTGGGAACCCAACTTAAGCATCGCCAAACAGAAGGCGGATATGGAGACATGATAGTATTTAAATATTCTGGTGTATGGGATGAGTACAAAATTATCAGTTTTTCATCTTCTATAAAAGGACTGATAAAACAGAAATTTGACCACTATGATCACTACATTTTATAAAACAGCAGTTTGGACACATTTATTGTATCAGGAAAAAACAAACAAACAAACATTTCTGTCAGGCTGATGCTACCAACATCTGAAGTCTCCACATCTTCATCTTCCACATCTGGCAAGCACTGACAGCTGGCTTCCATGAAGTCATGAATAAATAATTCACAATTCACTTGCTCTTTGAAGGATGAATATATCAGTCAGTAGATTTACGTAGGACAGAAAGGAAAGAAATCAAACTTTCTGCTCACATGAGCTTGGGCGCCCTAGCAAATGTGCTTCTTCCTTTTTTGCCTTAAGTAAAAAGTACTCTGGTATCCTGATGTTGTCACCTTGCTGAGCTAGTGCTGCTCCTTAGAGCAAAAGGAACTGAGAAACTTCAGCTGCTTCAGAGCAAAAGATCTGTCCACTATTTCCTAGTGATACAAATGTACATCTTTTCTTTGCATAGATGACACTTTAACTGATATCAGAATAATTCTGATAAGAAATATGTCTGAGGGAGATCTTTTGGGGCTTAATGTGAATGTCCTGCACATAAGTCTGGATAGCGTGTCAGAGGAGGGAGAGCTGTAACTTTCCATCTGCTACATCACAATGGATCTGTGAGCCTTTTGCCACTTCCTAACAAGGTGTACACAGTTCTTTTGTTTTCTAATTATGCCTTGTTCATGTTCCTTGTGAATTTATTGTGAGTTTTTCCATCTCCCATTATCAATATGGTATTTGTGGGGGTTTTGTTTATAATATTACTGAGCTGCCTTTTTTAGAGCTATCCACAGTAGCTGCAAGATCTCTTTCCAGAACAGATCTAAAAGACAGATTTGATTTTTGAATGGGTATTTCCCCATGCACCTTTCAAGTGAATTTTGTCAGACATACTATTGTTTACTCAGTCAACATCACACGGTGTGTCTATATTTCACTGTTAATAGTTGGGTTTAATACTTTTTTATCAACAGTCTTATTCATCTTATATTCATCTTATTCATCCATTTCCCCAGATGACTAAGTATATTGAGCAGCACACATTCTGGCACAGATTCTTGGGAAACTTTGCTGAAATGACTCTCCACTGTGACAATCTGGCCATTTCTTGCTGCCTTTTATTATTCAGTAATTATCCTGCTATTAATTTGTGGGACAATTACCTCTTTCATTCCATGACACCTAGTTCCTTTAAGAGCATGTATTCTGCAAGGAACTTTTTGAAGTTTTTGAAATGTATGTTTTTGAAGTATATGAAATCTATTAGTATAGTATACATTTACTCTATGATATGGTATCTTTAAAAAGTCTTCTTTCTATCTGAAAATGTTATCTTTTCGGTCATTAGTTTTAATTCATATTTTAGACTATATCATTTTAACATAATACCCTCTTTGAATCTAAGTGCTACCACAGAGAGTTTTAATTTTTTTACAGCCTTTTAAATTCCTTGAAGTGCACTGAACTTGCAGACATTGTGGTCACTGTTGGTCACCAATGCACAATAGTTGCTCAGTAGAGACATTCTGAATCTGAGCCTGCTCACTGCTCAGGGCCAAGTCAAATGGTGCATTGTCTGTTTGGGATTCTTTGACTACAAGTTCCAAGAAATAGTAAATCTGTTAAATACAGCCTTGGGTCACAACCTGGTGGAACAATTAAAATGCCCATTTTTATGGAGTTTGTGCCTCTGCAGTCTCACAAATATTGCAAATGGAGTTAAGTCATTCCAAGTACTACGACCATATTGTATGGCTTTAGGCCAGTATTTTTCCTGTGTAGGCAGGAACTTATTTGTGATAGAATTAACTGCTAGCTTTCTGTGATATGTATCCCTACTTCTTCACCCATGGTCCTCCTTTATAATTGCAACATGAAATTGTACCAAGAGATGATGGTAAGAAAAGGAAAATCCTTAAAAATGTGCCTGATCAAATCTGCTGTAATTTTTAGTGTAGGTTAGATAAACAAGAACTTGTCCTCAATTTAACACTAAATAACTAGTTACATTTTATTTCTGTTTTTGTTTGCTTGGTTTGTTTTGTTTTTGAGGCAAACCTCCAAGTCTTTTAAGACGTAGTGTTCTAATGTCGTAACATTCAAGCTGCTTGGTTCCTAAGAAATACGTTGTAAATAGCCTGAAGTGAACTATTTGTTTGGGGTTTTGTGTGGTGTGTGGTTTGTGATAATTTGTTGTTTGATTGGTTAGTTGGTTTGGGTTTTGTTGCTGTTGTGTTTTGTTTTGATTTTGTTTTTAAGAGTACAGGAGCAATAATAAAATGCCTATGTGGCTAGACATACTGGAAATGTGCAACCTGTAATTTTATTGTCTTGCCTTTTCAGACACAAAAGATGCAGAGGCCAGTGTACCTTGCCCATAACAGGTTATGGCTGTAAGCAAAATGTCAATAACATAATTCACCATTAAAAATATAAAGTTTTAAAAACCTGAACAAAGTCCTGCTTGATATGGATGATTTGTGTGCAAGCTCTTTGCTGGTAGTGCCTGAAGTTTGATGTGGATGAATAATGCAAATGAGAGTTTCATGCATGAAAAGGTGATGTTTCTCTTGCTGCATCACAAACACACTGCTGTTTCTGATTAGGTTAGAATAAAAATATAAATAGCTCCTGCTGTGACTAGGGATATTTAAATTGCCCTATCTAGAACATTTATTTTCATGAAGCAAACAGCTGAAACAAAAACAAAATTGGGATTTTTTATAAGTTCTCAATGCTGCATAAGTCCAACATGATACCAGAGTCAGTGATGAAACCTCCATTATTTTCTGTTGCTATGTTGAAAAACAAACTCAGAAGCTTTTTTCTCATGTGAAAATTGTGAAATACACTTATAGGTAACTGCCAAATGCAGTTAGTGTTTATAGGGTCAGCATTTTTGTTTAAAGGAAACTCTTCATAAATTTACATGACAGCTGAACTTTGTCTAGTTATCTCATTAAGTGTGTCAGCTTTCTGTCAAGTGGCCAGGTTGTTGAAAAAGCTTTTTACAAAAGAGTATTCTAAAGAAATTAGCACAAATTTCAGAAAGTAATTTATTAAAAATTACTTTGATTACAAAAAGAGTCCTGCTGTTAATCTGAATCATTATATCTAAATAGAATTAATTTTTGTTCTCTTTCTTGCATAACTTTACAGTTATATTGAGTGTATAGAGATTCTGATTTTAAATTGCCAGATTATATTACCTTCAGGATGAATAGAAGAGAAAGAGAAAATAAGAGGGTGGAGGGAGCAGTGCTCTGCCCACTCAATGTCATTCAAACCATTCCTGTTTGCTACTTTTCTAAAAACCTTTAAGTCTGGAGTTTCGTCAGCCTATTTGGGTGGATTTCCTTGTCTGATGTGCCTGTGATGTGTCAGCTGTTCAGGTCCATGCAAAGAGCTACATGGAATTAGGTTCATGGTCCCAGTTATCTTCTGCCATATTGCAGCAGTGAGTGCCTCCAGATGCTTCAGAAGGTAATGAGGTAGAAGGTGTGGAGATCTGAGATGATTTGCCCGTTCTGGATTATCTGATATATAAATAAGTGTACCAAGGCCCTAATGCATGAAATGTAATCTCTCTCCCAGAAGCTGTTATCACTGCAAATTGAATATTCTTGCTAGCTTTATACCCTTTTGGCTATGCAATTGGTTTTCACCTCTTAGCATTCTGTGGCAGTGAGTGTCGTGTTTTGTCTATGCATTATATGAAAAGTTATTTCCTTTTATCAGGCTTAAATTTTTTGTCTTCTAGTTCCATTCACTGTCCCTTGTCTTCTGTGTTAGGCAATATAGAGAAAAAAAAGCTGTCAACCTGTCTTCTCTGGAGTACTCATTATTTTTTTGTTATATTCTTTCTTGCTGATGTTCTTTTAGAGATGGGCAATTTATTTCTTTTCAGTTCTTCTCTAATGACATTTTCCTCATTCTTTCCATAAACCCTACTATTTCTGCAGGTTTTTTTAAGATGGTACCACTGTTTTTGCACACAGTATTTGAAAGAAATCCACAATGCTGCTTATTTGTACAATGGGATTCTAATAATTTCCCTGCTGTTTTTCAGCCCAATTCATATTCATGTTAGCAACTTGTTTATTATTTTTTTACTGCACCCACACTTTGAATTGAAATGATAATTGAGCTATTTTGCTTTAAAATGAATGTGCTTGACGTGAATTGGAGGTTTCATTTCCATTGTTGAACCCAAAACTGAGTGTCTTATTAGGTTTTTATGCTGATGGAGAAAAATTCATACATGACCATATTGCATATTTTGTCTCACACTCCTCTGACACTTAATTGTAACAAAAATACTTTTTAATGAACTTTAAGTAAGAACTTGGGCTATGCTGTTGTGAAACTGTATTTAGAGTTGAACTCAGTGTATTGATATTTACAATCACCATTGCCTTTACTCTGTTTTCCACTTTCTGTTGCATATATTGGATTACTTCATGCCCTTTTGAATGTGTTTTCCCTGGTAATTTTTCTTCCACTTGAACAGCTAAAAAAGCTAAATAAAGATTATTCAAGTAGAAGGTAGTATGTGCTGCTAGTTGACTCTTGCAAAGTAATTGCATGTTCCGTGATGAAGTAGGGCTTTAAAAGTGCTCTTGAATTCTTTGAGCTATGATTGTTTTGAGGTAATTTATGGTTTTTTCAATGGAGGCACGATTTTTTTTTCCCTTTATATTCTGTTCCAGACACAAAGACTATAGCTGTCACTGCAACTTGAATAATTAAAGTATTTTATATTTCATCCTCTAATAAATGATGCAGCGTAAAGCCTGGTGTGCTTAAATGAGCTTACAGGTCAGACATCACCTTTCACATTAACTTCTCAGCAAGTGAACTCAAATGTGGTAGAGAGAGCCAGTGAAAGGTTTTGAAAACAAGATTCTGCAGCTGTTCTTGTTTCACTGAACACATCTCATGAATGGTTGCCACAAACTAATGTTATTCAGGGTGCTGAGAATTATTTTTCTTCTCATATTTCTTGTGATTTGTTCATTTTAGCTGCCTTACTCCATAGCATTCACTTAGAAAGACGTATAGGAAAACTCAAAATACCATATTTTAAAAGCTCATGTGACTTGCGAAATATTTTTTCGTGAACTTGTAAGTTATTTCTCCGCATTTTGATGAAAGACAAATTAATTTTCAGCTGAAGGCTTTAGTGGCTAAGAATCATTTATATTGTCTGCCATAGAAACATTTTTGTTAATTGAATGTGGACTGAGAGCATTGCATGGCATGTTTTTGCAGACATTGATGAATGCGGAACTGGAAGGCATAGCTGTGCCAATGACACTGTTTGCTTTAACTTGGATGGTGGGTATGACTGTCGGTGTCCCCATGGCAAGAACTGCACAGGAGACTGTATCCATGAAGACAAAATCAAGCACAATGGTCAGATATGGGTGCTGGAGAATGACAGATGCTCTGTCTGCTCGTGCCAGGTCAGTGCAAATGAAAGTAGCTGCTTCTGTACAGTGGTGGTAGGGATGAAAGAAAGAGCATCATTATTCAAGTGAAATTCCTGGTTTAGCTGCCTTCTCAGGTGTGTGTGTGGTGCTACAGAAAAATAAAATCCTGTATTACATAGGATCCTGGGGAGAGCTTCTCTCTCCAATCTGCACAAATAGAACATCCACAGGAAGTTTATTATATGATACTGAGACAAGGATGACAGTACTGTTTTGTTAGCAGAGTTGCAACCTATGTTTTCTGGGTTGGGAGTGACAGCATTTTCATGCAAAGAAACTGTCTAGATACATATTGGGGTTAGAGACTGACACCAATATTTCCAGCATATGGCTATAAGTAGAAGTTCTGTATCTGCAGAGTAACTCACTTTAAAGTGTTTGCTATGGGAATTCTGGTCCCATGCTAAATGCTGTTGGAGAATAAAGCCCCAGTACATTGGTAACAATGTCATGAGCACTTCAGCAGCTCAACTTTTGTGGATATGGGTTGAATTTCAGATCACCTATAATTTTCTATGTGATGTAATCACATAAGGAATCATTACAAAAGTGAGGGATGGATCTTCCTTGATACCCCCTGCCAATATGGTATTCTGTGATGCTTTGATACTCTATAATCTGGATGTTTAAACAAGGTTCATCTAGCATTCGCATGAGAATGACAAACTTTACGCAATCCATTAAAATGTAACCCTTGGGAAAGACACCCTTGGGTTTCACCACCTTAGAGGAGGGCTGCCTGAAGATTTGTTGTATGAAGGATGTATATAATACAACAGGGGAACTTTATGGTAGTTGCTGAGTGTGTATTGGGGTTTCCAACTTGGTTTGAATTGTATTTTGACAAGGATACCGTGTAGTAAAAAACCTTTTGAACGCTAGTGGCTTAGAATCATGGCAAATAATCAAATTTTGGCACAAGTGTGGCTGCAGTTGTGCAAATTTCTACCATCGCTGTATGTCTGTCTTCTAAAAACAGAATGGATATGTGATGTGCCGGCGAATGGTCTGTGACTGCCAAAATCCCACCGTTGACCTCTTTTGCTGTCCTGAGTGTGACCCGAGGCTCAGCAGTCAATGTTTACATCAGAGTGGGGAGTTTTCCTATAACAGTGGTGACTCCTGGATACAGAACTGTCAGCAGTGCCGCTGTTTGGTAAGGCTTCTGATCACAGCAGCAGAGATGGGAGGGGAAAAGGATATGAGATATTCTGATCTGTGAATAGTTTAATTTTCATGCATTAGCATCCACTTAATTTCCCCTGGAGTATGTGTATAATCAAAATCTGGTTTTCATGTTTTTTTGGCAGGATTGTCAAGTTCCTGTCAATAATGCATTTTGACACAATGCACATAATATAAATAATTTAATCATGAAGGTTGTTTCAGCAAAAAGTAGAGGTCATTTGGAGATGGCACCTAAACAGCAGCATTCGTGTGTTCACTCATTCAGAGACTGATGAACCTGTGTAAGGAAATTCTAAATATGTATTTGTTATCACAGTTGATAATTTCAAGGATGTTGATAGACTAAAACTTGTTTATTCATTCAGACATTTTGAGTAACAGAAAAATAATAAGACTTTATGCATTTTTCAAAACAGTGAAATGAGGTTTGAAAGAAAACCCAACCATCTGTTAAAGCTTGTCATCTTTTTTCTGGGCATGTATTTCAGAGTCTGAGCAAAAGCTATTCTCCTCAGGAAATTTCTACGACAGAAAAAAATCCCAGGAAAAAAAACAACTAGCTTTTATCCCAGGTTATCTGCAAATCTAAAGCCCGGTCCATGTAGCAGCTTTGGATGGTCAGGGTATCATGAATAACAGTCAGAAAACAATTTCTGTAGGCTGTGCCTTCAGTTACCACTGCTAAAATCCAGTGAAATGGATTCCCATGTGCTTCATTAAAATGTCTTAAAAATGAAACAAGCCAGCCTACAGTTTTAGAATCTCAGTAGATGCTTTTTTTTTTCTTTTTTTTTTTTTTTTAAGATGCTACTTCAAGTAGCTAAAGCCTACTTTTTTCAGTAGTCATGGATTTTTTGGGGTGACAGTGTATTGTCTACTCTTTGTACTGTCTATCACTGCAAAAAAAAACCAGATTGAAGTATCAAGATCTGTTACTGCTTTCAAAGATTGCTTTAATTCTTACCATCATGTAATTCAAAATGAAGAAAATTGACCCAGATAAGAATTTTGTAAATGAGTACCTTTACAATACTTTCTGCTACAAGAGTGGTAAATTTGGAGCTATGACAAGTGTCTGAATTGTTTTTCAGTTTCTGCTCTGGAGATAGTGAACTCCTCATGCTCAAAGTCTTAGATGCAGTTTTAAAGTGAATAAACTGATTTCCTAGGGATAAATGCTGTTCTCTTTGCCCTCTTAAGCCCGGACTGCTCAATCTGTACTCAAAATAGCTGAATAAGTTGGAGGTCAGAGATGGACCTGCTACCCAAAAGAAAAAATGTATTAATGACTTCTGTGAAGACCTTTCTTTGACCAATAGATCTGCAGCTTTGGCCCTTGTCCAGAGTGAAGGGAAGCTGATTCCAGCTTCTAGTAAGTGATATGAATAATTAAACATCTTTAGATTTGCGATCAGGCCTACAGTAACTTCCTCTAAGGGTATTCTGGCCCAGCACAAGTCTCTGCTTTGACCTTTTCTTACCCTGACTGTACTATGCCCACCATGCAGAAAGTGTGATTACTTTTGGAGGTTCAGTTATTCTGATCATACTATCCTAAATGGGTGGTAAGTGGGTAGAGGCCCTCTCAGTCTGGTGTTCCCTGTTACGTTGGACTGCTGATAGCTTGACAGTCCAGCCATTGCATTTGTAACTATGGCAAAGATAAGTTTGAGGGCTTTCTATGGCAAACCAGCAGTCCAAATAGAAGTAAGACCTAGGCAAAACTGGAGATTTCTGAGCACTTCTGCAGTCAGTCATATTATAGCTTCTGTCACTTGCAGGAGGGCCTCACAGGGACAGACCCATATCCTGTATTGCTTAACTTGTATGGGGAATTTTCAGCTGCAGTTTGATGCAGAGTGTGCTGAAGTAAGTTAAAGCTAATATACTTCCTGAACAGCATGCAGAAAAAAGCACCTGACCTGCTGTGTCTCCCACAGTCAGTGAATATCAGTGTTCTCTGCACTGAATTCTGAACAGGACCAGATGGGAAAAATCAACCAGCTAGGAAACATAGTGGTGATTCAGAGGAATGGATGATGAAATAAAATAAGAGCTGATAATCATATTTCACGCTCTCTGAAAACAGCAAGGAGAAGTTGACTGCTGGCCCTTACCATGCCCAGAGGTGGACTGTGAGTTCAGTGTCCTCCCTGAGAACGAGTGCTGCCCACGCTGTGTCACTGACCCCTGCCAAGCAGACACCATTCGCAATGACATCACTAAAACATGTCTGGATGAAACCAATGTCATTCGCTTCACTGGATCTTCTTGGATTAAGCACGGCACGGAGTGCACCCTCTGCCAGTGCAAGGTAAAGTGTATAAAGACGAAGCTGAGATGCTTCTTTCATTTTTGTTCTGTGGCACATAAATATTAATGCACTGAGTCCAGTCAGTGAACAGTTGGCGTCTACACTTGGTTTTAAACAGCAGAGATGACAGTAAAATTGTTCAGTGTGATACTATAGTGTTACTGGAACTGATTGAATTGTTTTTTAAGAACAGTATTTGTTTTGGGAATAAAAGGATTAGTTATATGGTTATATAGCTGTTGTACTTTAAAATTAATACCATAATCAGTCAGTTTAGAACATTTTCCATTTTTATAGTCAAAGGAATTCATCGTCTGAGGAGAATAATTAATGGCTATGGGCATATGTGAATTCTGACATTTCTTTTTAACAATGCAAAAGAAAAGGAGCTTAAAATAAATGTTTCCATTCAAAGCAAGCCCATAAGGTGAATTTTGTTTTCTGCAATCCAGTACTGAAGAATAACAATATGTGTTTCAACGGTAGTAAAGTAGAGAAAGACAGCAGGATTCATCCATAGTTCTTTAACTATTACTGAAATTCACAGTTGATTTTGGGGTTTATCTATGTCTTCCACGGAGGATGCTTCCCAAACTATAATACATTAATACAATTAACTGCTTTGAAAATGTGCTTATAAAAAATAAGCTAACTTCAATGCCTCCTGCTATGAGAATTCTGTGTGATCAGGCAGCAGAAGCTTTGCCTGATGCAATACTGTGTGCAAGAGTAGCTGCTGCCATGAAGGCATAGTTCTTTCTCAAGGGCAATGATAGGCACCAGGGAGGCATTGGCATTTGTCTTGATGTCAGAACAGGTGAGTAGTAAGAAGAAAATGCTGTGATCTGACAGAATGGCTAATGGTTAGAAAGCCAGCTGCTGCCTAAAGGATGTTGAAAAAGGCTTACATGCAGAAACCTGTACTTTTGGGGTCTATGGTTGGTGGTATACACCAGCTCCAACGCTAGAAGTTACTTTTTGCTTGGACAGGCTGCTGAGGTTCTTTTGCGTCTGTTTCCCTGCCTGTAAAACAAATAATTGTGTGTGATTCTTTCCTAAAGCACTTTTGGGATTCAGTGATGAGAATGTGTTCTTGTTGTGGTGTTACTCAGTGGCAATGTAGAGGCATGTATCAGTTCTGATGATGGCCACCTGTGTCCTACTACCATCTGTCTTTTTGTCTTAACCAAAGACTGAACCTGAAGCATCAACTAATTAATATTCAGCGTAAGCACATAAACAGACTAATAAAATCCATTGCTTCATTGTAAATGTAGTAAAAACAAATACTCTGCCAGACTCCATAGTTTTAATGACTCAGGTGTGAATCTGCATAACAGTGAAGGTGTACCACTTTGTCCCTAAGCAAGCCAAATCTCACTCTGTTCTCTTTACAGAAGAGACTTTATTTTGAAGTACACTATCTGCTCACATTGCTGATGCTTTATTATTGCAGTTCTTCATGCAAGCTGCCCAATCCCTCCTGATCAGCTTAATGGTGTGACCAGTTTGTATTGTGCTCCTTCTCATTCATCCTGTGTCACCCCACTCTTTCCTTGCAGAGCATCACACAGAAGGTCAAAGCTCCAGTTTAAGCCTCTCTAAGCAAGCTATAGCAAAATAGGTTTACATAAATCCTTTAAGAATTCAGAAACCTGGGTATCAGCTAAAGCAGACTTAGCCACAAAAACATTTCTAATCACAAGTAAAGAAGGTGGACAGTAGGATTGTAACCTCCTGAAACACAGGGAGTGAAAGAAAATGATTGCATGCAGACCTTGGTCTTTATTCAGTCCTGTCAGTTTAGTCAATTGAATATATTTGAAGTAATTTATAAATAATACTCAGCTTTTATTTGCATTGTAAGAATCAGACTTAAGTATTAAAGGTGCAGAAAATTATTTCTCTGGTACTTTAATGATTGTCCATGGGTAATCTGTTCCCTTAATTTCTGATGTTCTCAGAAGAATTTCTGGCCTATCAGGAAAAAGTTTATGGATTGCAGTTTGCTAGAGTTACAGCCAGGATGTATTGACTTGAAGCATTCAGGGCTAAATAAAGCCCAGAGTCCCTTCTGCCTGATCTTAATAAAACTCCCAAATTTTGTTGTCTTGTTCAACAGCTTTATTTACTTATTTACTTTATTTTCTTGAGCAGATGCCTGAAACCTTTATGTCAGGAGCATTCTTCTACTGATCCCTGCTTCTTTCAGTTTAACTGTTGTAACTCTGGGACACAGGCCACAGCAAACCAAGCAATTAGAGAAATAATAACCTGTTCCCTTGGGCAGTGATGATATGTCATGGATCTGTGCAAGTCTGTACATTCAAATCTGATGGGTATTTGCAAACAGTTGTGTTAAATTTATTTGTTTTGCACAAAATGTAAATTGTTTCAATTCTTCTTTCTGTTTTTCTCTCCTTTAGAATGGCCATGTCTGTTGCTCAGTGGATCCACAGTGCCTTCAGGAGCTGTGACACCAACAACTGTCTCTCACAAGCAGTTTCTGGTTAAAGAATTTTCCTTCACAGAAATAGACCTTTAGACCAAAAATTGTTCAAAATTAAAACTAAAATTAGGTTGGTTTTGACTATCTGAAGTGCAGATACGTGATGAACTCAGTTTTCTCAATCAGAGTGAAATTTTTGGGTTGCAAGACAAGCTCAGATGTGTAAACCTTTGTATGAGGTTAGGCCCAAATATTCTGGCTATATGTCTGTCTGGCATCCTTGTGCAGAATGTTTAGGTTAGTGTAAAGTGACACATTGTAATGCTGTACATAATGATGTCAAGATCCAAAATCCACTAGGAACTCTTATAGGGTCTTCCGAAGCTTTGAGAGTCCAACACTTGACCAGATGCAGCAGTTTTACCTAATCATATTTGAAGCTGCACAAATGTGTTTGATTGCTTACTGCAGAACTTAGCAGATGTTTAAGTAAAAGGATGAAGCCTTCAGGAATAAAGAATCTAGCAGCTAAGATGTGATATGTACAGTATGTGCGCTGAAAAAAAAAAAGTTATTGTAAAAAAAAAAAAAGAAAAAAAAAAACCCTTGATGCACAGGCATGGCTTCTTAATGTTTTCTGATGGGAAAAGTCATCAATATTTCCTTGTTTTACTGCACTTAATATTATTTCATGATTGACTTTGTTCAGTATAAGCTTGTTATTGTGCAAATTTAAATAAATATTTCTCTTACCTTAAGTTTCTGTTTGTGCCATCTTTCCTTTTCAAGAACATTATTTGCATGTGTGCTGTTACTTCTTTACAGGCATTCCTGGGCATCTGGACAATACAGATGAAGTATTGTCTGTCTAGCTCCTCTACATATGGGAGCTTATGGCCAACACAGCCTTATGCCTATTATGTTTTATCTTTGTTAAGACACGTGTAAGCAACTTCATGCATCTGAGTCATTACAGGGGATTGAACAGCAAATTCATGTACCTAAAGATCAGCCCCTGTGTGCCAGCAGGATGTTGTCACCCAGAGTCGGTACAGACCATTTGCATGTGACTTGCATCTGTTCAGATTTACAGGGGATCTTCTCCAAATTCCTCCTCTCTCCAACTGCCATGGGTTGTTTTTTCTTCTGTAGGCTCTGCAGCTGTTTTTATTGTTTGTGTGAAGTATCTTAATGCATGGGGATTACTTCAATATGCAAACACGATTTGCACTACTGTTCTGTTGGGCCAATAAATAAAAGAGGCTATGTGATCAAAGCTGTTATTCTCAAAGAGAAATAAAGAATGAAGCAATGCTTACAAATTGCCTGAAAAGGCTGAATTTGTAAGGAATGTATCATGAACAGTGGAGGCAAAACAGGAGATAAGGAAACTGCCGAAGATGACATCATGCTCTAAATACTGCTGTAGTAGTCATGTTCTTTGCAAGCTGCCTTGCTGCTCCTCAGTGCCTCTCTTACCAGTTCAGTAGGTTGTTACGCAATCTGCACAGGCAAAATTTCCATTAATATTATTCCTGTGTATTATTAAGTTACAAGGCAAGTCCAAATATGTGATTTTACAAAGCAGAACAATTCCCTGCAAACAGATGATACTTCACAGTGTTTTGCATAAAGCAAGAGATCAAAGGAACCCCATGTATCTGATAGATACTCCCTTGAACCCTAGTGTCTACTGAGTACTGGATGTTTTTGGATTAGTGAATACAAGAGAGGCTAGGTCAATGAATGCAAATAATATAAACAAACCAAAGAACCTAAGAATCTGGGGGGGAAAATGGAAAAAGACGCAGATGAATAGTTTACATTGAACCATTGAAGTTAGGAAGATTCTCAGACCAAACAAACTCTTCTCTTCACCTAGCCCATAAGTAACAGCTATTCAAGGGGGTTTAGTATTTTGTCCCATTACCTGGCAAGTTGAAATCACAGTTCTTAAAGTCATCTTCCCGAAAAACAAGCTGCTTCGTCTGCAGTGGTTTTTTGTCTGCTCATAATTCTCAGAAGGTCATGTTTTCCCCTAATATGCTTAGGCACATCCCCAGTGGATTTCAGCAGCAGCTGCATGCCTGTTTCTAAAAGAAGGTTTAGCAGAAATTGTTACCATTAAGAACTACATTGTGATTTCATTAAAGAATAGGTGCAAGACAGACATAGAAAGTGTGTGAAGACCAGAGTTTTGTTTTTGAAAAGAGTCAGTGTTTTTCAAGTGGAGTTGGTAGAGATAGATACGTACAGAAGAGTTGCAAGCACCCCTGTTTTGGGGCAGTGGATAGAAAAGTTACAGATGAGGCAAGTGTCTCTTAATCTGGTTCAGTGCATGCTCTGACATCAGTTTTAGATATATAACAAGTATGAGAACTGGAAGGAAAATTATCTCCAAATTTGTTTTCTTAATCGTTTCTCAGATTAATACTGGTGTTTAATCCTAGTTTTTAATCAAACCTGAAATGGTGTATAGATGGCAAACAAACATCACTTTTCTTTTGTTGACCCTGACCTGAGTGTTGGAGGATCTTTCTGCTTTGGTAGGTTTGTAAAGCACAGTGCAGTATACTAGTAGGCTAAAAAGTCCAAAGTTGAGATACAAGGTAATAGCTACAACTTGAATCAAATCCTTGGAGAGATACTCAGTGTTATATGTATGTAAAGATACTGCTGAACAAAGCTGTAAGTCTCTGCTAAATGAAAAATGAGAATAGGCAGAGTGAATATTGTCTAATTTATCAATGTTCAAGGTTACAAACCAGTTGGGAGTTCTTCTAAAGGTCAGCAAACTCCAAGGAGACATGTCGGTGACCCTCATTTTCATTCCCTTTTACCCCTTCCCCATCTCCCTCCTGTTCAGCCACACCAGTAATTAGTAGCTCATGTTTTTAATTTTCCTTGAAAAGTAAATTTAAATAATATTAAAAATTGATGTCTAATTTCCAGGCCTTAATTATCTGTCAGATGATACAGTGCATAATCTCCCCCCTCTATTTCTGAATGATGCAGGTACATTGTGCTCTCTTACTGGCCTTTCATTATTGATGCACTGTTTGCAGTCTTTGCAGTGCTAGAATTCAATAACTTCCATAAAGGAATTGTCACCTCTCTGCAGAGTAATTGCCCTAAGTTAATAGAGCTACAGATAAAATGGCAGAGGTGTCTTCAGTTACAATGCTGATTTCAATGCTATGGGGAAGCAGGCTGACAAAATGCAGCAGTGTAGTAAAACCATTGAAAAGAGACCTAACTGGGCACCTGCAAATTTCTGGTACTCACAAATTTACCGGTTCAATAGTAGCCATTGCATTTTTATAGGATGCCTAGAAGTGTGTCTTTGTGCAGGGCTATGTGTGTATGGAGGGCTGTGAAAGTGCCCTCCTTAATTTTCAGCATATGATCTTGCCATTAATTCCATTTGCCTGTAGCAGGTTCGCCGTGGATCACCTCAGAGAGGCATAACCTCATGAGCCACAGAGCCCAGATTCTGCTGGTTTCAAATGAAGGATGTGTATGGGGTAGGATCTCCTCCTCCACTGATTCTCTGAAGTGAAGGAGAATGCCACTGCAAGCAGTGCTCAGCTCATGTGGGCTCTCAAAATGAGGGGACTCCCTTGATTTCTCAGTTAAAAACAGCAGTAGCTTTAAAGTAGGGCTCTGCTAGTTATTTTTTAATAGTGTAACTTACTGACAAGCAAATGCAGTTTCACTTGTCCCCAAACCAGTTAATAATTTAAGCTAAAAATCACAAGCTAGCTTTTTCCAATGCTATAAGGACAATGTTTCAGAGTAATATGAGTAAGAAGACTAGAGCAGCTCTGGCATCTCCTGAGTGGGTGTCCTCTGTCTCTTCTTCAGTATGCCATTAAAAAGGCCACTGTGTTCATGTCTGCTACCCAAGCCACAGTTATATTTGCCAAGTCACAATCCTGGCTGCCTCTCCTGTTGCTATTTTGATTTCTAATTAAAAATTAAAAGGTTCTTGCTGCTTTAACATAGTGGTAAAATCTCTGCCCTGGGAGAAAAGCCAAAGTTTACCACTGGATTTTTGGTTAAGGAGACGCATTTTAGGGAGGGTCTGAAAAGAAAAAGACAATATTGAAACCTCTGTTTCTCAGATCTTTGTGGCTGTTTAACAGCCATGTGAAGGGCCACTAGCGTGTCAGTGTATTTCACTTTTTTCTTTTTGCCAGTAACATGCTAATGCAAAATGATAAAAAATCAATTGTTGAAATCAATTACTCATCTAGATCTGCACTATCCAGTATTTTCTCACTGCCAGAGTTTATGCAGTCTGTAAAATACCAAACAGGCATTGCTTACAAAAGGAGATTTGCAACCCTGTATTCTACTAACCTGTTCACAGATTATAACTTGAAAGTTTAACTGTTATAAATCATAACAATCTATTGATCAGATATATTTCAGCCATAAGAGAGCCAAACTCAGTATTTCAATAACTATGCTCCATCTTAAAATTTGCTTTTTCAGTAATCTCAGTAACCTCATTTTAGACTTCAAATATAACTCCCAGTTATATACTGCTGGTCATTTATGTACCAGCAGTATTGCTTGGAACCATAAAATAAAATTGTTTAAGGGCTTATTTTATGACTAAGTTGTATATGAAAACCAGAATAACTTCAACTGCATCACCACAGGTAGAACATCTGTCTAAGAGGAACAACAGAACCAAAGTAAAGATTTAAGTGCAATGTCATGGTGTGAAGGGAAGGCAATTCCACAGAAGAGAGGGGAAAAACCTAAAAAAGCCCCAGCACTGATGCTAACTTGATCCTGTGCCTCTTTTAATGACTGCACTGCAGCTGGAGCACCCTGGCAAGTTCACAGGCACCAGTCCAGTGGGGGCAGGGGAGCACCACCTACCTAAAAGTGTCTCTTTGCTGTCCTACTATTTTACTAGCTGTATTTAGTTGCATCCTCCATAAGCTGTGACCAGAACAACCCAGATTTCCAAAGCAAAAATCTTGTGTCTGCCTCATTCACACTGGCCGAGGACAGAATGAGTGCTGACAAACATGCCTCAAAATGCAGTCCTCTCACTGCTTTGGTTTCATGATCGCATGGCTCTGCAGAAGTTACCCAAGTTAACTGAGAGCAAGCCCCATTCCATGGCCAGCTTTCCTACTGCCACTCCTTGGGGAGATGCCCGTGGACTCAACTTTGCCGCTGGTGCCTACGTGAGCAGTTCCTCTTCCCCTGCCCAGCTGGGTTGGGCTGGTGACAAATGGATGTCAAAACCCAGTTGATGAAGATGGTGTGAAAATTTGGCCTTGCAGGCATTGCCAGTGATCAGCTGAGGAGGTAATATTGATATTACTTAAATGATCTTTTTAAAATTAGTCTGTTTTTCCATTTTAAATTTCCATTGGGTAATCATTACATTTGATGAGCCCTCATGCTCCTTCGTAGAACACAGCAGGTGAGGAAGAAATTAGTCTTTCCTGACATGGTAACCTTGAAAGGCTGGTCATCTGCTCTTGCCTTCAAAGGAAAGAGAAATGCAACCTATGGAGCCTGTGATCCCACCACAACCAGTACAACTCAACAGAAACAACATTGCACACTGACCTACCTGCTCTGGGCAACCTCCAACCTCAGCAGCAAGAGCGCTTGCTTTTAACATCCCTGTCACAATTTATGGAAATGATGTGCTGCTCCTGCCACATCTCCTCCACGGGCACCAGTATCATTACCTGGCAGATTACTTTCAGTGTTGGCCTGTCTCAGCACAGCACTGCTGCTTCCCGTAACAGGTGATTTTATTCTCCCTTGTCTTCAAGCTTTCTTACATGGAATTTATCAATTCTTAGGCTAGAGTTCACTCATATTGCTTTAGACATTTCAACCAGTGTTAACTAGCCCTTCACAAAAAATAAAATATATACATTCCCATTGTGCATTTTATATGTTCCTAAAAAACTGTACAATTAATGTAATTGAATTTGGGTAAATTTGGTTAAATTTGGAGTCACATTCTTACATTAGTCCCAGTTTTCACAGTTCAGACTCATCTGTGTTTTCTGTTTTCTGTGCTGAGAATTGAACCAATCTGAGTAAGTGGTTGCTGAAATAACAATTATATTTATTTTCCTTTTGAATGAGGATTAAACCAAACCAAGAATGCTATTGAGGAGTTTTTTTAACAGAGGCAGCTTCCAAAACCTGCAGCCAGAAGGCCAGTTTGCACCTGCACACTCGCAGGTCTAATTTCTTGAATCCTCTTACAACAAAACTTAAAATACTTCATCAATACCCAGCAAAGCTGTTGATATTCAGACATTTATACAGCCCATTTAAGTGAATGTTTTATTTCTTATATTGCAAGGTTTTGTCATTTTTGTAGCTTTCAAACTAATTTTTTTAAGCTTCATATATTTGTATTGCTTCTTGTGGGTAATATCCACTTGCACATAAAGGTTCTAAGCGGTTGAATTTGAATTTTTTTAGCCATTAGAATTTAAGGTTCATATATGAAATATATCCTTGCATGCACCTGGTCAGCAGAATAAAATCTTACAGAGAGCTTTGGCTCAGTATACATACTAGAGAAGGCAAGCTTGTGTTTGATTTAGTAGTTGAAATAGTTTCTCTGTTTTATTGTGTTCTTCAGCTGTGTTCCGACATTTTTGCATTTTTCTACTTTATAAACCTGGATTCTGAACAATCAATCAGTACAAGGTCAACTACAGCCATTGCCTGCATGGTGTGAATCGAAATTTAAGACACATAGGCATTTGTAAGAAAATAGACAACCAGAAATTTTACTGTAACCAAAATGCTTTTCATGTTCAAAAATAAATACACAGAATGGTTTCAAGTCAAATAGGTAATAAATTTTTTCACAGATTTAGTGAAAGCAAGATCAAGGGAAAACATAGAGGTGAATTTATAGTGTGTTTACTGAGTGTTGCACTGGTCTACACCAGAAAATCTTGAAAAGGCACTGATTGAATAGTGCAGATATTGGTCAGCTGTTAAAACAGTTCCTCAGAATGAAGAAGAGTCCTTCACTGAAAAAATTCTGGTTCGGAGCTTTAGACACATCACAAATGATTGAAGGCACCTGAACACATAGTCAGATGATGGTGGAGGAGCAATTTAGGGATGCTGGTGTCTCCTTCTTTGCTCGGGTACAGCTGACACCTCTGTAGGCCTCCTTACAGTGGATTAGGTGCAGGCACACAACAGTTACTGCGCTGTGGTTCAAGGTCTTCAGGAAACGGTCACTGTTTGTGGCTGTCTAGCCACACCCGTAGTACTGGTTTGGGATAAATGCACCTGGTTCTGACAGAAACCCCCTGCCTTAGAGACCTGGCAGCGGTAGGAGAGCTCCCACACATACTGCCAACTGGTAGCTTGCTGTCTGGAGGGGCCATCACCTCCAGCCATGGAGATACCATACAGTCATCAGGGAGGGGATCCAAGACCCAGAAAAGTCTGTAAAGATTTTTCCTCATCTTAGGACCTGGGCCCTGAAATATTTACTCACATGCTAAATGAAAGAGTGCTATTAACCCACAGTTTTTTTAGCATGGTTGGAGCACTTGCAGATCATATCTGTCACAGTACAGACATGCTCTACCATACTTTTCACCACAGGAACAAAGTTCAAAGAGGGTATAAGTTTATATAAACTTGAAAATATGTCAACTAGAAATAAAGTCAGTCCATTTTGTTTGACTGAGGCAAAAAGAAAAAAAGCCAAATGAATTTCAAAGGTGTTCTGGTTTCTGAGAAGGAGCTTGGATTGGTAACATGAGGAAGGCCCTGACTGTGTCCCTTGAAGTGTCCCAAAGGAAAGGATCCATTAGATATAAAGCAGATCTTCAAAGAATGCACAGTTAGGGGCAGTGATGCAAAAAATTGCAGACACAAAGAACAAGAAAGACTTGCAGACATGATCGAAACACTGTGGTTGTGAAAAGAGGGGTCCCGTTGGTTCAGTTGTGTGCCTTGGTGCCCCCAATTACAGATGCAACGTGTTGGTGTATCTTCAATGGCTTAGCAAGAAGATTACTTTCCCAGTAGTTCCCTGATAAGGTTGCTCATTAACATAGCTGACATTTTCTAACTGCTTACTTATGCAGCCTGAGATAATCCACATCCTATTTAGTTCATAGGCTAAAGTTCAAATAGAACAGATTTTTGATCCTATTTGTACACTGCATATAATTTCCCTCCTTTATGGTAGGAATAACGCTTCAAACCCAGAAAAAAATCCAAAATACCTGAAGCAGCAGAAAGTTCGTTTACATTTATTGTGGCACAAAAATGCTTTTTAACTCTTGAGTACAATTTCTTTATTAGTTGCACAGGAGTTGTTCCTCAAATCTATATTGCTTTTCTACTTGGTTTATGCTATAGTTGTACTTATGTGCTTATGTACTTATGCTGCTCCCATTAGAGCAGCAAACATTTTTTTCAATGTATTTAATGAAAATAAACACAGAACCTCACTGGATAATGTGTACTGTTAGAACTAGCAAAGTTTTTGATGGGGGATGATGATGTATGTCAAACCAAAGTAATTTATCATGACCTGAATTTGTAAGGTATACATCAGAAAATGTTTAGTTTGAAAAAATGAATAGAACTTGAGAATATCCTTGCTGAGATATTTCCTTCAATACTTTCAGAAAGCAGTAATGAATAAAGTGAATGATTTCAAGGGCTCCTTGGGTCAATCTAGAATTGTGTGGAAGCTGTACTCGGTTCAACTGTGTTGCAGTGTAACCTCTCAGCATTCTTCTAAGATGAAGGAGCCTGAAGTATAAAACCCTTCAATGTTTCCTTCTACACTTGCCAAAGAAGCAAGTGCCCCTGCACACTTCTGGTCCTATTCCAACCTTTTCCTCTTCCCTATGCTTCTTTTTTAATACAATTTTAAAAAGCCATCTCTCCTCCTCTCTGAGTGCCTAGAGCCCATGCTGTCTCTGGCTTGTCTTTTTGCCCAGGACACTTGCATTCCTGCATGTCCAGTTACCTCAAGGCATATGGTAGATGCGAGGGAGGATCTGCCATTAACACGTCCACAAAGTCTTGCAGTTGAGACTTTCAATTGTCATTTTGTGGGTGCCTCTGATGAGACAGAAAACTGAATGGCACAGACCAAGGGCCCAGTGACAAAAGGTTGTCAGCACTCCCAACCCGCACAGACTTGGAGCTAATCAAATAACAGAATGGCAGCTAATCTGCACTTACCTAGTTCATTTATAGACCACTAAATATTTTTTAAAATATTGTCTTACTGTAAAATAGCAAAATTTTAATAAGTAAAGTTTAATTAAAAAAAAATCTACATCAGATACAATCTTCTTGTCAGTTTTAACTTACTAAGTAGCTTTTATTCACTGGACTACACAGCCTTTTGTTAACATCCATGAAGATTCAAAAATGTCAGTCACTGGAGAGCTCCCATTTTATTTCCTATATACACTAGAAAGAAATGCAGAATTAAAGGGGAAGCATGAATAAAAAATTGACACAAAGGACCTATTGCAAAGTGCATTTCCTAGTATGCATCAAGAGCTAACAATCTAAAAAATTCTATACAGTTTATGCTTAATATAGTATGTTTTAATTTTTCAAAAAGAACAACATATTTGACACTAGGCCTAAAATTGTCTCCATAAATAATAAACCATTTGAAAGCATTAGATCAGTGCAGATGAGCAGAAACAATGACATCATGATGGCTTTTATTATGTTAGAGTCCCTCCCATGTTTAGGTGATAACAGGTGGGTAAAGAACCTGGTCCTCCCTTTCTGTTCAGAAGTCATTTACATCAACATCAAAGATTTAAAGCCAGTGAATCCTGCAGAGGACATGAATTCACACAGGCAGTACAAGTGACCAAGAAGGGAGCCGATTCTTCACCGCAATTAAACCAAAGAAACTTATTCTCTTCAATTCTGCTTGAAGGACTTCTCATTTTTCTTTGAGACCCATTAGTGAGACAGAAAAACAAATCAAAGGCTCAGCTTTGGCACTTTTCTTCCTTTCCTCCTCCCTTTTCCTTTCCCTGATCATGTTTTCCTGTGTTCCTAGGGTTTATCTGTTGAGGTTCCTGGCACTGTATGCACGATGTTTTTACTCATTAGTCTTGCATTACTTTCATGTTATCTGACCACTAAAAGCAAACCTAACCAAAGAAGTCACTGAGGAATATCTGGAAAAGCCAGGGAGGCTTTTAGAAGAGACTATACATTGCAAGAATGAGAGGCAATTTATAAGAACAACCTCATGTCTTCATAAGCAAAAGTGGCTCATCTTCCATGTTAGTGGCATGCTTTTTAGCTTCCTTCTTTCTCCCTGGTTATGTGCTTGTGAAAGATAGAGCCAGAAGGTCACAGTCACTTTATTCTCCTTACTGTAGAAATCAGCCAATCAAAACTTTTACTTCTTGGTGCATTTCAATTCTTTTTGACCCCAAACCAAGTTGAAAAAATACACTTTTAGGCCTGAATCTTAAAGCTAGAAGGGGAAAAAATGGCATCACAACTCAATAGAAGTGAGCAACACCAGACTGGAAAACAGAGAGAAATCCTCCTGCCTTGTCTTTGCTAGACAGTAAGTAATGAGGAACATAAGGCATCTGGCTTTCTTTACATTGTTGGAAGTGTTCATTTGAAATTATGCCATCCTACTGTATTTTTTAATATTCTATTTGGAAGTACAGCTTTGACACATGCAAACACATGCATAACTTGCGAAGAAATTGAGTGGGTTTAACATGTCAGACTAGATGCGCTAGGCTGCTCAGCACCTAGCTCCTGCTGAACCCTTGATGGGAGCCAAAATAAGAATCTTAGCAGTTATGTCTGACCTCATCTATACACTTGGAAGATGCCTTTGACCATTTCTCAAAAGCAAGGACTGGAGTAAAACACTCCTGTTAGGGAGTGCTGAATCCAACAGCCCCAGAGTAGGGAACCTGCCATAGCTCCCTGCCTCCAGACCATGAATCCAGATGTCTCACTTCACAGAGACATTCCCCCTTGGACCCCAGGCCAGCTGCCCCACTTACCAGCTGGTCTAGCTTGGTGCTGGCCAGGGACAAGCACTGAAAACACACCCTCATTGTGCCCTGTGTTAGCACCATGGGCACACCATGGTCCACCCCTGGCATTCTGCCGTCATACCTTTGGTCTGCAGAGAGGAGCCTTTCATAGGCCAGAGCCCTCCTGTGACATCCCAGGAGCTGGTCAGGTTGTTACTGAGGTTCCACATGCTGTGGTGTACTTTCACGGTGTGCACAGCTTTTGACATGTAACCTCACACTCCCTACTCTCCCCTGCCCAAGACCACACTTTGAAGACTGTTGGCTCAGAGAGACTTCAAGTTGGATCTCACATGGTTATTGTGCCTATAAGCTCACATCAAAAGTCGGTTGAAAGGAACTCTGTATTGTCAAAGAGTGTCACCGAAAATGAGCCAGAGAAGACATAGCCCTCTCATTGATATACTGATTTTTTTGAAGAAAAATGGAAATGCTTCAGTAGAATGAAGAAAATGTCGGGTCATGTGATGCTTTCCAGAACAGAACAGGTTGTACCTAAACAGTTGTACTGTACTGAACAGTAAAACAGAGTAGAAGGAATATCCATCGAAGCAGTGAATGTTTTTGACACAGTATTTCAGGTGAAAAAATGAAGCAGATCTATTCTATTCCTGGGAAAGCCCTCACTCCTCCTTGGTTTTGGCAGCACCTATCTAAAAAAAAAAAAAAAGGGAAAATGCAACAGTACAATCCAGCAAAAAAGAAATCTCAGCCCTAATGTCTGTCCCACTTTTAAACTGTTGGTCTAAAACAACTCCCAGAAAGCCTCCTGTAATGAACAGCATTCACCGTGCTCAGAGAAGAATGGCTCTCTGTCTGCAGCCAGTGGGGGACGGGGGCATGCAGCTCCTCCTGGGCTCACGCCTTTCACTGTGGCTGTCCCACTGATGTTTTGTCCATCTCACTGGTAGCAGTTTTGGAAACTGAAAAAGGCCTATTTATCCCCTTGCTTATTTAAATGCAGCCAGGATAACGCTGTGGCTTTACAAAGTAATCACAGCCAGCAGAACAGATGCTTAGGACATGAGCGCTGGTCTCTCATTAAAAGATATGGCCTATGATTGAAAGATAGTTTTCCTACGGGAAACTGCAGCCCTCTGGGACTTTTTGGCTTATTGAGAAAGTTTAGAGCCATCATATCTCTCTAGCAGAGACAAAATAATGTAAACTTGCTACTGGTGCCAAATATTGTAGCCAGCAGCATGTTCTTGTTCCCACTAACATTTCTAGATCTTTAGACTACTCTGTTTTGACTCTTATAGGTAAGTGACTTTGAGTAGAAAGAATGAAGTATTTTTTGTTGTGGTACACTGAGATCTTAATTTCTTGCAAGTACCTACAGGTACTCTTGACTTCACCTTGTGATTTCACAATATAATATAATGCAATTTAATGTAATACAATATATAATAAATTATATTTTCCACTCTGATTTTCTCTTGTACACTATTTTCTACATCAGAGATCATTATTAAATTAATGCTTAGATTGGTAATTTCAAGGATGGAGAATAGATTTGAACACACACATTTCTTTGAAATGAGCAGCAACTGTGTTTCTAATTTAATGTAGTGATTATGAAAAATTGCAGACTTACAGCTTATTTTTAACAAACAACTTATTTCCTTTCAGGGAACAAATCATCTGTAACATGGGAAGTTGCAGCACATAAGCCAATTCCTAACTGCATCAGTTCTCACCAGAAGCAATTCTAGCAGAGTGTATTCTACATTTCTTTGGTTAATAATGTGAATTCAGTTGTATTTGGTAAATAGAAAGACATGTGTTGCAAAAGTTTCCCAACATCTCATTTAGAGTGTAATAAACTCTGTTGCTTGTTGACTTTGTGGCTTCTCTAAGTTTCTGATCGTATGGTATCAGAAAAATCAATATCTCATTTCTCACATCAGCCAGATGGATAGGCCAGACAGGGGTTTCAGCCAAGCCTTTTTGCCATTCTGACAGGGGAAAAAACATGTTTTCCCTTTTTCAAACTCTACTGTTTACAAGCAGCTATTGACAGCTTTGCAGTACTTTCCAAAGTCTTGCTGGCTCAGTTGTGTTTCTTATACCTCCTCACTTGCCAAGTAAAGTTACAAATTCTTGAAGTAGTTCTTAGTTTTGCCTGTTCTCACTAAATACTGAGATTAGACTAGGAATGAAGGAGATGTTCATCCTGATTTGTGCTGAGCCTCCCGAAAAAGAGGTACCATGAGATTTTGGCTTGCAAAAACCTGGCAACTACACTTCTGTGCTTGCTGGTGAAATTAGTTTCCCTGCATGGCTGTATGGCACAGCTCTTTATGTCTGTTGCAAAACAAGTTGGTGGAGACCCAACAGGCAGTAGAAACAGTGTGTTTCACTGCTCTGTGGATGTCATGGTATACATTAAAGTAATGGGTAATTTTTAAGACCAGAATTAGGGAGAATACTAATATCCATATAACAAGTATCTTCAAAATTAGGAGAAGGAAAAAAGTTACTTTCGCAATGCACTCACTAAATTAAAAACATTACTAGCGAAAACATTGAATTTGACTTGTATGCACAATATATCATAATCCCATCCAGAAAAGAGTATTAAAAGATAATTAAAAGACCTTGTGATTGCCAAGTGAATCATGCATTATATGGGAATATCAAACAGGAATTATCAATTTAGCTCTTGACTGTCCCACTCACACTACTTATTACACATTATTTTCTCCATAGAAAGATGTTGCTTGTTTAAAAAAAAAAACTAAAAAAATAATCAAACAAACAAACCAAACTTGAATTGATTTGCCCTCTGTATTAACATGGACTGATTTTATGAAAAGTCCTCCATGACAGTTTCTTCACAGGTCAGTTCGTACGCCGTAACTATGTCACTGCACATGAAATGGTTGTGAAATTGGCCTTAAGAAAGTTAATGCTAGCATTTAGGGCATCTAAAGAACTATCAGTATTGCCTAATTCCCATGTGATATGAGAAATTTAAAATTCAAATGCAGGTACTCCGTTTTCCACGTCACCCTCGGGAGAGCTACAGAGGCAGCTCAGCTCCCAAAGGGAATTTGTGTGCAAATGCAGACCCTTCATGCACTGGTGGAAAACAGCAGAATACAAATGAGACCTATGCAACAATTTCATATTAATCCCCTTAAAAAGCCAACAAGTCCGGGATCTATGATGAACCCAGAACCTCAGTCTGGTTCTTCCTTCCGCTTTGCCACATGCAGTTCCTTCAGACTGGCAGATCTTTGCAGAAGCCAGCCCATGTGCAGACTCAGAGTAGAATAACCTCCTGGGCTGAGCTTGGATATTCTGGGGCCTCATCAACGCAACCTTACACTGTTGTGTTTTATCATAGTGAAGCTCTGTAAGATCAAGGGCTTGAGTATTTAGGTCCAAAATTTTAAGTTGAGACCTTGAGGTTTAAACCTAAGGCAGCATTCCTGTGACTCTCAGAGAATGAAATCAGGAGCAAGCAATACCACAGCATTCTCTGATGCCTGCACAAAACTCTGAAGCACAGTGGGACTGCATAAAGCTTCCTCAATGACTGAGAGAAGATTGTGGAAGCCAGGTTTAGGTTTGCAAAATCAAATATAGTAAGGTATGGATCCATTTTCCTTTCAATTTTAACTTCTGAAGTGTAGCTGATTCAGATGAAAGGCTCTGTTTTGTTTGATTTTAGTTGAAAGCTCAAAATCAATGACACCATACATCAACACAGGAATATAATGTTCCCTACTGTACTTTTTGAAGCTTACTTTTGTTAAGCATAAACTGTAGTGTTCTTCTGGAAATGGAATTTAAAGATCATTTTGTCAAAGACATCACAAGTGCAAAGACACATTTGCACAACTCATTTTTAACTGGTCTAACTTCAAGGTAGAAATTGGAGTTAAGGAAGGAAAATAAACTATGACATAAAAGCAATGCTTCCTTCTTTTCTGGATGATTGCATGCTCAGATGGCACTTAAAATTCCCAGGGGATGTACAGGATGAGATGAAATATTGGTTTGGTGTAATGGCAGCAAGGAGATCATAGCCATAAACTATTTTTGTAAATCATACACCAGTGCCTGAACACCAAACCATAAAATAGGATTCAATTCATATATTATCACTAATTATACTTTTTTACTTGACAATGTATCATCACTCATGCAAGTAGCTATAAGCTATTTTTTACACCCATAACCACACAACTTGTACACAAGATGATGACTCCTAAAAACAGTCAAGTGTAAATCAGAAAAAGGGTATTTTTGTTCTTGGCAATTCTGTGCCCAGCTGAGAAACTGTTTCTCTCACTACAGCCCAGGGGTTTGAACAGTTCCCAGAGTTTATTTTTTAACAAGGCAAGGCAAGTGAAGTTCAGAGAACCAGATGCAACAACCAAGAATTAAGACTGAGTGACAGTTTGCAGACAGTGAATTCAATTCTTTTTTACCTTACAAAATACACTGTAAGCAAGGATGGGGTACAGAAGCTGTGAGAGAGAATCTTGAAAGCTTTGGAACAAGTGACTAATGAATATAGAGGAGGAAAGACTCAAAGTTCAATGTGCTACTGTGACTTGTTTCCTAAACCGTTGGTCATCTTGATCAGCATTTCTCAGCACATGCTCTCATCCTTGATCTGCAGCTGAGAACGTTGCCTCTAGAATTGGGTTCTGCAGAGCATGTGACTGTGCTTTCACTCTGGGCTCACAACTCATCAGTCACTCACAGATGTCAGCTGGCAACAGCCACAGACATGATCCTCACTGTAGCTCTTCACCCCTGCTCCCCTGGCTGAAGATGCCTTTCTGATCTCCTATGCTGCACCCTGTTTCTTCCTTTACCATGTCTATATGGATCAGAATATGACATATTCTATCCAGGTGTCCAACAGCATTTGAGATGTATCTTGATTCATCCTTGCAGTGTTTTTGGGGTGGTTTTTTGGTTGAAACATGCCTTTCTTTTTAACATTATAATTGAGCTGCAGCAGCTTCATATGATACAATAAAGAGAAGCACAGGAGACAAAACAGGTTGAGCTTCATCTCAGCCCCTTTCCTTCATCCATATTCACCAAAGCCTCCTATGTTGCAATAAAATCTTGCCACCATCCTGCATGGGTGAGTGAGGCTGACACTGCCAGCAGCAGCCCGGTGCCACTGTATGGTGTGAGTTAACTCTGTGCAGCCAGCACGCTGATGGGCACTGTTGGGTGGGGGGCTTGTGGGGTGTTTTCTCACTGGTGGATGGATTAGTGGGTAGGGTGCATGTAGAGCACCCATGTTTCCCGAAAGTGAATGCATTGGTGCACCTTGCCTTCAGACACTGTACAGCCCAGCATGCACACACATAAATTCAGAGCTAACTATGGAAAAGTACAGATCTATTAAAAAGAGTGAAGTCAATGGGATGTAACGACCAGTGGAATGTAAGATAGTGGATTATTCCAGGAGATGCTTAAAGCAAATGGAAGCCTTCTAGGAGGTGAACTCCATTTTCTCAGCAACTCTTCCTTACGGTGTGAGAGACTGAAATGCTGATGGTTAATGCCTCAATCGGCCATTTGCAAAAGCAGCCGGTGTTTTGCTGATGATGTGCAAGAAACAGCCCAGGTGCTGAGAGTGTGAACATCACAGAAGGACTGTGACAAACCAGCCTTTGTTTAGCAAGATGCTGGGTTTTGAGCTGGATAAGGAAGAGGCCAACAAGAGGCAGATCCTGTGAGATGGGATAACACCTATTATCATGCCAATGATAATTGGCACCTTACACAACTGGCCTAGGTGTGAAAAATGCCCTCCCCCTGCCTCGGTTGTGCCTTAACATTTTTATATATTTGTAGATTTTACTATAGCTGTATAGTTTCTCACAGTTAAGGTAGCAGCCGACAGTTTCTAAACCTGTTTCTCATGGTTTGTGTCACGTTCTTCAAATTCTGATTAACCGTCTTTTCAAGGAAAGGAATTTAAGCAAGGATGTCTTGTTTGGGACATATGCACCTGGACTGTAATAGTAATATTGTAGTTAAAACAATATAGAAGTTCCAGAACCCTTGGAAAGGCTCCAGCGGGGCAGTTCTGAAGGTGGTAACAGGGGCAAACGGGTTTTGGGTTGGATGTACCCACTAGGTATAGAAATTAATTAAAGCTATAAAATTATGAGAATTCTATGCTGGGGTGTGCACTTATGTATTGCAGCACCTTGAACTCTGTATATTAATATTGTCTCACAAGTTCTTATCTCTGATTTTAGGCAACCTCAGGGAAGTATGTAGATGATCATACATAGGCCTGAAGGCATTTGTGCCTTCTGATGGGGCATAAATAGTTAATCTACACTGACATGAGAGGCAGCTGGCATGTCTTTGAAGGTGTCACAAACAATCGAAGACCCCTGAGGTGCCTTCAGACTCATTTCTGAGGCCTTCCACCAGAGTACTGCATGTGATCTGGTGTTGCAACAGACAGTATAAAATTCTCCCACCATGGTAGGTACATGGGCATCCCCATATAAACCTAAGGGTATCGAACTTTGTGTTTTGTGGGCTTCCCCCACACCTGACAGATCAAGACTGTGACCATCACTTTGATCAACAGACATTGAAATTACAACAACCAACTCTTATCACTGAATGCATAGGTGGTGATATCTTTCTATTCTTATCCTTTGTTTCTCTCTTTCTTCTTCTAAATCCTTCTCAAAACATATTGTAAGCCAGATTAAAAAATTTCAGCCAATGCTCTGGTGAGTGCCTTGATGTGTCTGGATAAGTTAAAGTTGGCTAAGTTTAAGTTTGCTGAGTTAAGGTTTGTGAAGTGCCTTGTTTTGTCTGGATGTTGTTTTAAAATTTTCCAAGAATATTATTCTACTTTAATGTTCTAAACTTTGCAAGTAAAAGTTTGCTATTGAATCTCCTGTGAATTTTGTTGTTTCTCCCGAGCACTTCCCAGAATGAACTGAATGACCTTCCCCTAAACCCACTGAGCAGACTAGGGCAAAACACTGGGTCTGTTGGGAGCACCCAAAATTAGATTAGTTTAGCTCTGAAGTTAGACTGTGGCAGTATGTGAAAACTGTGGTTTTGAGCTACCAAGTGCAGTGATCAGTCTCCATTTCTTCTCTGACTTAGGGGGTCTATCTTATCCAAGGGTCATTTTCCCCATACACATGCTTTAGAGTTATCCTTGATGTACTGCAGCATGCTGATGCTTCCTGTTGACTACCAGATGTTACAGTTCTGCCAGAAAAGAGGGAGAAAGGCTGAGTGTTGGAAAAATGATTTTTTCATTATAAGAACAAATACCTTTACAGCATCTCAGTTCTTTCCAACTAGAGTTCCAATCGGTGTTGCCTAATGACACACTTGAATCCGTATTTTGCCACCTACATATATATATATACCTGCTCTCAAAAGAGCTGAGCACCCACATCTATCAAAACTTGTAGTATGCTTTTATAACACACTTTTACTATTGTAACTCAGTATTCTTCCTCCATTTCCAGCACTGATTACATCTTACATCTCTGTGGAAGTGCCCTAACAAGTCAAAGGAAGCCATTTTAAAACACTAAAGATGTTACAGACCTGACCCTTTTTACCCCAAATACTTCATGTCCTGCTCTGCTATTTGAACAGATTGTGGCCTGTGTCAGCTTTTGACACTGCACTGTTAATATGCTCTTGGCAGCATGTTACTGTCTGGTATTTGATCCTTCTACATACCCTATTTGGGTCACATCTGATGTCTCTGTAAGAAGTGTATATACTTGGGTCCAGGTACATGCTGTTATATTACCCATGTAAGCTCTAACACTGCACAAGGAACTCAGTGTGGTCATTCTGTGAGGTAAAGACTGCTCAAGGAACCTACTCCTGGCAGTCATGCAATATGACTGGTAACAATTTTAGGATAATTAGATTCAGAAAAGAAAAATATGACTTTTGGTGCCACCAGGGATAACCATCCTCATGACCAGCAGAAATCACCCAGTTAGAGCAAACTAGAGCTCACAACACTCTGGGTGTTTGGAACTCTTCAAGTTCTTCAACTCTTCAGTTTTCAGACTCTTCAAGCATTGTTGTGCAGCTCCAGTGACATCCCAGGAAATCCTTTTTGTCCTTCATGGAAAGGTTGCCACTCAAGTCACTCCATTTTTACACTTTCCCCAGGGAGCAGCCATCATCTCCCTTGCTGGGAAATGCAAGGTGTAACAATTTTTAAATGAAGTAACACAATAAATTGTCTGGAATTGGCTTATTTTTTCTGATGTGACTCAGGTTCCGAGGTTCTGGTGAAAAACAAGTGTATGGTATCCCTGGGTGCTTCCTGGAAGCTAACTCCTGGGAGCATCCTTCAACTCATGCAGCTGCTCAGAAAGTTTCTAAGGTGCAATTAATTCTGTTGCATTATTTCAGGGTTTTGGAGCTTATGTAGAGGGCAGCACTCCTCTGAAATGGGGCTCTCATCCAACAGTCACAGGGAGCTAGGGAAAGCAAGTGCACCTTTGCTTCCAGGGTGAATTCCAGGACATTGCTTAAGGCCACCATCCTCTTGAGTCCAAGGGTCTGTGTGGAAAGTTAATCACAGGTTAGAGAACAGGTACAAGTCAAATAAGTCTCTTTAGAAGTGATGCAAAACAAGCCAGAGAAAGCGGGATCAAAGCTGTACATAGAATGCAGTAAGTCCGTTTGTACCACCACACCTACTTCAGCTCTGCACACAAAACCATGTTCTCAGGCCGTATCTGCAGCAAGAACTGAGAAATTTGAACTTTTTCTGTAAATCCCCACACTGTGTTGGGGCTGCAAACCAGACTGCTTACACCGGTCCCAACTGCAGATTATACCAGGATTTTGATCTTGATTTCTTTCAAGATCAGATTGTGAATCTGCTCACAGTTCAAAGTGCTACTTTCTGCTACTACAAGACAGTGTCATGTGAGATAACCTCCTCAGGTTTCTACAAACTTTCAGAATAGAAAACATGATTTTCTTATATTGCATTCTTATATAGTTATCTAAGAGGCTGATGAGTTTTAGTTTCCTCTCTTTTAGATTGTTTTAGGGGTTTTGTTTTGTTTTGTTTTGTTTAGGTTTTTTTTCCCTTCAGATTTACAACTCTGATAGAAAATGCTGCTATACTATCTGGTAAATCTCCCAAGCTGTGAGGAAACAATATCCAGACTCTTCTACAGACAAGAATATGCATCATTGAATTAATCTCCAAAAGTATTCAGTCAGCAGGACAAAATTCTAGCAGTCTCACATCCCCTAACATTGTTCAAAGTAAAGATTTGGCAAGATCTACTAGGAAAAAGAACTGCACATCTGAGACCCCTCAGGCTACAAACTGGGTGTTTAGGAACTTCTGTGAGATAAGGAAGTTTTCCTGTCTTCACACCTATGACTCAGGTGTGATAACTCCCATCCGGGGGAGCCATTAGTGCCTTCACACCCACCTGAGGGGTCATGTCTGCTAATGGGCCATCAGGGATGCCAAAAATATGCCATGATTCACCTCACAGAGTCAATCACCCATTGTGAAACTCCCCACCCTGGGGGAGGGACTGGGTGTTCCCATGGGAGCCCAAGCATATATAAGCTTGGGGTTTTGGGGCTGGGATCTCTTGTCAGAACCAGAGGAGGACCAGAACCTTGACCAGAGTGGGACTGGCACCAGACTGCAACCATCATTTTCACCAGCAGGTTTCTTCCTTTCTTCTTACTTTGAACTCAGTGGGGCCATGTGGTGCTCAGCACAGGGGTAGGTGAGCTCCATTCTGCTTATGCCCCACTGTGCTGGGCTGCACATCTCTTTTTGTGGGTCAAACGGATTTTCCTTCTGTATCAATGAATTTTGTGATCTTTTTATTAAATTGTTATTCTCACTTGCAATCCCATTCTGAGTTGGATTCATTTCTACTGCCGTTTTAACTCTAAACCAGCACAACAGCTCCATGCAGAGTACACCTCAGTGAGCTGGTGGGTGGTGTGGTGTTGGGGGAGAGGCCATGAGACAGCAGGTGACCATCCTGACAAGCAGAGGGAGCAAGTTGGAGAAGCAGCCCATCTTGGGGATATGTTGTGCCATGATTTAGACCATGCTGCAACCATGCACACATGTGTGCCAGTGTGGATGACCAGAAGGTTTGGAGGTTGGAAGTTTGTTTAAGATTTTACTGGTGTTTATTAACATTCGTGAAGTGTTTAGTAATGTAGTTCCTCTGTTGCTGCACTGCCCGTATCAAACTTGGATGTATAGTCCACTAATTGCTTGCTTGGTGCTATTAACTGACTAAATCATTCTGACCTTGACGTGATTTAAGCCACATGAGCTGAGCAACATTCCCCTGTGGCAGGCTGCTGCAGTTTAGCCCAGTAGGGGCCAACCAGGAAAGGCTGCCCTGCCTGTGCCCACTGTGGTCTCCCACTGGGTCCTCAGCCTGTTGGTGGGGCACATGCAGGGCAGCTGATCACTGTCACCCCTTGGCACAACCGTAATCCCACAGCAGACCTCTTGCAGCAGTCATCTGGGACTCACCTGCCCACATGGCTGTGGCCTCAACTAACATCTGGATGCAAATAGCACCTCCTGTCCTGTACCCCTGCATCTCCACTTCTTATTCCACAAAGGGGCAGCAAGGAGTGGGGAAGATAAACTGAAGACAAGTGGGTTCCCCTGAGCCATCTTCCTTATCTGTTCCTGTACCCAGTAGCCCTTATAGGAGAAAAAAAAACATAATTTGTCTCTGTGGTTCAGCCCCATTAAACATCTGCGTGCATCTTGGTACCTTGACCTGCTCCCTTTTGTACCACTGCCTTCTAACATGCCGTTTTTGGCAAGAGCCAACATCATCTCCTGGTCTCCAGCCCACAGCAGCCACTGCCAGTCAGGCTGGGAGCAAAGAATCGTTGCCAGCATCCTGTCCCTGCATCCCAGCCCATGCTGGGGGTTGCTGTATCTTGTCCATGCTGAAGTATGGTGACAATGGCGTGGGACAGAGGTTTCAGACGAAATACACAAGCAAAACAAATTTATGTCTGTGCCTCATGTAGTAATGTGACAGACAATGCAGAGTGTGGCCCTGCTCCACCTTCTTGCCCCATGACCAGACTAGGGCTGAGGCCTGGTGCCAGTCACTGACTACTGGGAGAGACATCTTACTGTTCTGTGACCAGGTCCTGCTTGCAGAGAGCCAAGCTTTCTCTTCCCACCCATGGAAATGTCTTTGCAATGGGATTGTGCTTAATTTACTGCAGTAGCAGGTCTGTTACCACTGACTTCTCATATGCTTTCAGCAGCAAACTGCCAGGCAGCCCCAGTCCAGGGTTTTGCACATCCACAGCTGTCCCACAGCTGCCCAAGCACATGGCCAGCGCTGTGAGGTGCCACACACCAAGAGAGCACAGCGTTTCTCCCACTGCCTGCCTTTCACAGTTTTCTCTGTGTGCAGATTGATATTGATTGGCAAAACACCCATCCTGGCTGAGACAGAGCACAGTACTTGTTACTTTCTGCTGCTCACATGCACTCTGACGGGGCTAATGTTTTCCCTCATCTTGTCCCTAAAACCTCATCATATTGACACTGGTAGGACCCTTCCACATTTCAGAAGAGACTATTTATCAGGATCCTAGGTGCAGAACCCCACTACAAATAGATTGTTGTTTTACAGGTCTCTGTTTCATCCTTCAAGAAAAAATTAATGCAGTCGCAGTGCACATGGCAGGAACATGTTGCAAGAATACATTTCACTGCTTGTCGTTTGAGCTTCCAGCATTGCTTCTCAGTGACACTTGATAGAACTGAAGAAAAATCTGGTATAAATTCTGAAGTTTCCATCACATGAACACTGGCAGTTCTTGAATTTCCTATGAAAAGGAATTTAACTGCTTCCTTTTTGCAAAATATCATTTGCAAAGGAAAAATAGGATGTCCCCACTTGAGGGAATAAAAGAGCAGCTTTGTAATTTCTTTACATGTTACTTGCTGTGATTGGAAGTGTTGTTGAAGTCTGTTTTCCAGACACAGAGTATCTGAAGCCAGACTGGTTTCTTCCTGAGGAAACTGCAAAAAGCTGTTGAGGAAGAAGTGAGGTATTTCCACCTCCCATGGTCATTACCCTGCAGGCAGTTTTAGGGCATGAGACAAAATGTGTCTGATGCTAGAAAAACTGCTTTCTGATTTGAAAAACTTAATTTCTCCTGCTGGAATATATGCCAGGGTGAAATATGCCTAATCTTGTCCCAGGAATGTTTCATGCCATGTCCATATGTATGGATCACATCAAGCAAAGAAAATATTTTGACAGCAACAAACTAGTAAGACCAAAGTCCTAATAAAAGAGGCAAAGCAGAGGGATACATGACTTCTGGGAAGTTGAGTAAATTATTTCATGTCTTGCCTTTTAATTTTTGCATCCTTTGCATCTTTTTCTGAAGAGTTGGTGGATATTTTTGTGATGTAAAGTTGGAGCCTTTGAAACACCAAGAGGGACATTTAAGCTACCTGTATTTGTTCATGTGTGTTTTGAAAGGCATTAAAATACATCCAGAAAATTCAGATGCCTTTGAAGTCCAGTGATACCAGTATTACACTGTGTCTTTGAAATACTCATTAGACCAATGGAGCTAAATGTTCAGATGACCTGAAACAGCCATATAGCACACACAGACCTGAGCTTCTATCTTTGGATGGCCCTACATGAATTTCAGTAACCTACTGGCACAGACTGGTTGCCAACTAAGGACCCTTCACTGTGCTTTCTTATGTAATAAAGATATTGGGCTTGAAAACTGAAAAAACCCCATACACTCTTAGGTGAAACAACACACTTCCATGGAGTTTCCATTGAATACTGCACACTAAATCTACGTGTAGTTGATGGGTTCAGCAAATAATTATATTGGCCCCTGTAGGCTGACTCACTGTTAAAATTGAGCAGGATGTTACTGTCAACTTCTACTGTACCTGCTCTAGCTGCTTTTACATAAATAAAAACCACTTAGATCTTGCAATTAATTTTTTTTTAAATGAATGATGACTGAAGCCTCTTCAGGACCCTGTAGTAAAGAGCTTGATCTCTGCCCCCTTCAGGATTATTTCTGAGGAGTAGCTTTGCTGTGGGTCAGCAGGTCAAAAGCGATGGAAAGGGTGAAAAGAGAGTAAAGAGATGGCACAGCAAAAGCATAAACAGCTATTTTGTCTACTCACAATTTAATTTTAACCTTGCAAAAATTTTGAAAGATGTTCTGTTTTTTATAGTTTTATGAAGCAAAAATAGATTTTTTTTTCCCCAGTAACCATGGAAACATAGCAATAATGGTTACTTGAAATTATCTGTACTTGTGGGATCAGGCTTCTGTGATCATTGGGTAATACAGAAGTTAAGCCACAGGTGCGTCCTCAGTAGTGCAATGCTGCCAACAGCTGACAGGGAATGAACCTTACAAAGGTCCTCAAACATCTGGAGTAGATGGAGCAGCTGCAGTTCTGGAATATATTAACTCAAGCTGCTCTTGGCTCAAGTTATATTTGGTTTCTTCAAGTGATTTCATGAAGAATTAAATACTGAAACTATAGGCATGTCTGAGTTTGTGCTCTGTTGTCTCAAAGACCTAGTAGTCATCAGCAAATCAACAGCCTTTATGTCCTGTCAAATGCCTCAAAGGAAAGGTCAGCAAGGCATGCAGTGTCCCAGTAGCAGACATTGACATTCACACCTACTGAAAGGGAGGGAGATACAGATGGTACTGTAGTTATAGGCCTTTGGAGGATGATTTGTGGTTTAGGTCATTAACAATAAAAATCCATTGGAAATAAAACCAGAAGCACGAAATAGACTTTAGGGGAAAAAAAAAAAAAAAAAGACAGAAGGAAGAGAAGAAGGAATTCAGTATGAAGAGAAGTGCTCCAAATATCACAAACAGCATGAGACCACAGTCTATAACCTGCCTGCAGGAATCAGGTAAGTTGCTCTTCTGTGGGCCCCAACTGCTACACATCAAATGAAAAGCATGAGATGAGGATTATCTCTGTGACTGCTGATGATGTAAGATACATTTCTGAAAGGATTTGATTTTGCTACTTCACTCTCCTTTGTAAAGCAGTTGGATTTATGCTTTTCCTCTTGCCAATAATGAGTGCTGTGGAGAGTAACAGCCTCAGGGAGTTTCTCCCTCATAATTTCTATCATACTTTCTATTAAGAAAACTGCTCCTTTCCCACAAACAGGGGAAAGCTGCTGACATCCCCCATGCAGAGGAAGTGTTAGGAGAGAACTAAGATTGCATTAAAACCTATTCACCCAGAAGAGCTACTCACCCAGAAGTCATCAGGAAGCTGAGAATTGTTTGTGAGCATTTGGGAACAGGTACTTACTGCTTCTGTTTGAATATTTGAAGGGGATGGGAAGGATTTGAAGTGATTTGCTGTGTCTCTACTTGTCCCTTTGTATTCCTATGAAAAAGGATTTTCATTTATATTAATTTGCCTCTGAAATGATCACATAAGCCATTCTTCTTCACCTCAAGGTTTTGAAATTCATGGACCAGATTTCCCTCTTTTGCTTCTCCTTGGTTGTCCTATTTGGATTTGTGTATTAGGCATCATGATATCATGCCACCATACTCAGGGAGCCCAGGCTCCCCATAGGACAGTTTTGAGAGCACAGGTAAAGGAACAAATCCTTTCTCTTTTGCAACTTAGAATGGATGGACAGGAGAGAGATCATATGGCAGAAGAACTGGTATGTCTGGTTCTGGGAGTGGCATCTCTGTTGATAAGGGGACTGCAACTATTTGTTAATAAATACAGTTTGAATCTTTGCATGTCACTGCCCATAATCACAAGCACAGGGTCACTGACAAATGTGTTTTCTCTCCATCCTGTGCTGGGCAGAAAGTGAATCAACTTCATGTTCTTATTCATAGTGTGGTCTAATTTTTATGGTTCTTGCAATGTGCTCTAAGTTTAAGCAGGTTACTTTTAATGTAACCTAAAAAGTTGGAACACTATGCTTACAGGACAGTAACTACTTCAACTTTATAGTCTGGGATAAAAAGCCTCTCCTAAGAGGTTCTTAAAATTAAGGAGAGTGTATTAAAAATCTGTAACATCTTTAACGACTGAGGCATAACCTGTTCACTTGTGGCAAAATGAGCTTGCTAGTCTAGTAGGGAACTGAACTGCTGCCTTTCCAGTCTTTGAGAAGTATCTGCACTTCATTTCCAGGTGGTTGTCATGATGGATGTTATTCACTGCAGGAAAAGCAATAATTTAACACATACTGTAATACAGTGCAGTAACCCAATGATACTAGTTGGAGAGGGAAGAAATTTTTTAAAGCAGACCAAATTTACTTTCTGTATGAATTAGAGAAAGACATAATTTGGGGAAGCAGATCATGCAATTAAATACTTCGGGTTTATATTTTCTCAGCAAAAGAAGTGGAGGCAGTGGAGATGAAACAACCTGGAACAAGTAACTCATGGAGCAATGCAGCATAAAAAGAGGAGTAAACTATCTGCTGCACAGACTCAGCAGTTTTCCCAATGGAATTAATTAATCTCTAGGCTCCTAACATACATACACATATGCATGTTATACATTTATGCATACTGATTTTAGATATATATATATATACAGTTTCATGAGCATGAATATTATATTTAGGGTACTTTCTACAAAAATTCTTACCTTCAATTTGCTCCATGTCATTTCCATCTCAGTAAAGGTAATTGTTGAGGATGTTAAGGCAATTTATAGGCATAAATTGCTCATAAATCTTATGTGCTTATCCTAAGAGTGTCTTCTGTGTGTGTTATTTTAGGCAATTTATATCATCCATCACTATGCAATGTATCTATGGTTTAAAAAAAAAAGGAGCTATTGTACCAAATCTGATCTTCAGCAAATAAGGCACAAGCCAGCCCTGTAGTGATGGCAGCTTCAGGTTCAATAAGGCACAAGCCAGCCCTGTAGTGATGGCAGCTTCAGGTTCATTATGGAGTGCAGAATGGAGACATACACTTTGTGAAAAATATGACACTTCGTCATGTTTCTCCCTTTCTATGCATTCTTCAACTTTCTCAGGAAAAGAAATAAAAACCTAAAAAAAATCTGTAATAGGCTTTCAGGAGAAGGTCAAACATCCATATTAAGGTCCCAGTTAGAGGTATTAGATTAGAAAGCATTTCAGACTGTTTGGTGGTAGTGAAACATTTCAGAATGTTAAAAATGAACAACAGTTGACAACAATGAATGTGCTTGGACAAGGACTATTTCCATTTTTGGGAAGAAGCCCAAGGATGACTCTACTTTAGTAGCTCTACTCAGGAATGCAGTCTTGATTGTGCCCTCTTAGTCTCCTCTATTTCAGATGACATAGTCTCTCCATGTACTCTAGCCATTATCACTCAGTCACACTATTAGAACCAAATAAGAGCTAAACGGATGTAAACTCCCAAAATGCACAAACTGTGAGCACTGGGTCTTCAGCAACAACTTGTTTCACTCCACAAACCTATTCCTACTGAGTTGGACTACTCAATAATGCAGATAAATGTCTGAGTTAGGTACTGAATCACCTTAAGGGTGTTCAGCTCCCAAGTCTCTGCCTATTTCAGATGGAGCTTGGGCTAAGTGTAGCAACCTAACTCAGGCTTCTCAAACTTAATGCTGGAAGTGGAGAGTAGAAATACTTCTCTTCTCCCAGCTGTGTTTACAAATAAGATTCCCAGACAACTGAGTCCTTCCTCCTTTAATTAATTTGATGAGTTGACCATGTTTAGTGGCTACATTGAATCTTTCAACTTCTTACTAATTCATTATATAAGCAGTCTCGCTGCTTGACCATTAATTTAAATATTCATGCAAAATCTAGGATTACTTGATGCTTTTCTCTCTTTCATAAAGGCTTATAAGGACCTTTAAAGTATTAACTCAATATGAGGTCACGGAATTATTTTAGCTGTGAATCGGTTGCTTAATAACAGTTTCCTCAGTCATGTAATCATGCAGGATGTAAGGCTCAAGTGATTCTTTTATTTTTCTGCCAACACATTAATGTATTTAACCACTATTCTGCACAAAAAGGAGAAATAAGTTAAAAGTGATTTTCAGTACTTGGGTTTACAGTGTCCAAAATGTACAGAGAAACATGTATCTATGAAATTTAACAACTATTTCTGCAACTATTCAAGAGATCAAATGCTGGTTCAATGTCAAACATCAATAAATCATTATACAGTAAAAGTAGGATCTCACACTGTTTTACCATTAGTAATTAGTGGCTTGTCTTTGACTACATCATAAGTCAATTAAACAAGTTTACTGGCTGCAAGTAGGCAAAAGCCAATACATTTATTTTTAGCCATAATTTTAATGGATAAAAATTGAGTATGATTATAAAGTGAAATTTCTCCTGATGAACTATTAAATGTTTCATAAACAAAATATTTGCTCTTGACATTACTGTGATACTGTGTGTCTTTTTTTAGTGTCAGAAATATTTATGAATTTAAATAGGGCAATGCATGAGTAAAATGTTTCCAAAAAATTGCAAAACTAACAGAATGTGTTCCTGCCTCATAATAAAAAATTGTTGAAAGATGTTTATTAAAACTGGCTCTCAAGTGACAATAAATGCATAGTTCTATTATGCATGCTAAATTCAGCATTCTGAAAACTTAAAAGCAGATAGATCAAAAAACAATGGACATAAAAAGTCACAAAGACAAAATACAGCAACATCAGGAAACAACAGGAAAATAATTCAGACTTAAAAATTACTTATTATTTAGTAACTAATAACAACAATTTACAGAACTAAATTAGAGGCAAATCAGAGTCTTTCTGATGTTTTATATATGTAATTTCTCTACTGCATATAGTTTGAGCATACAGCAGAGAAATTCACATTACGATATCCCCTTCAAAAAAGCAAAAACCCCAGTTTCTCTCTATTTCTGATTCCAGGCTATAAATATTCAAGGCTAATGAATGATGAAGAAAAAAAAAAAAAGGTTATAATAAAATTCAACAATTAATCCATTTTAATTCAAAACCTTAAACATTTCTTCAGTATCTGGAGAAGTTAGACAGTCTATATTCAGTGTATTTCTATGTATGTTCCACATATACCCTGACAGTATCTGCACTGAATTCCAAAAATACTGGATTTAATGGGCTTTGTGCCCTTTACTGTAATCACTCCATTGGTTCTTTGATGTTGCATGCATTTGCAATGATGATGGAAAGAGTTGCTTCAACCATGTATTTTCACCTCTGTTTCTAAAAGGTGAAGGGCAAAACTTTTAATCAAGGAGCAGTTTATCTTTAATTAGGAAAAACATAATTAGGCATTATCACCTAATTGCTATTACTGATGGAGAAACTCATATTTTCACAAGTAGTGACCCATGCTGTATTATGTCTCTGCTGTTTACTGCACAATAAATCAGTATTTGTGTTTGGCAGCTAGCCAGCAAAATTAAAAGGTAATCAGCGTGCCTCTCTGCAGTATGGTCATCAAAGACTTTGGCTTCAAAGATGAGCAAATAACAAAGTCAAGTTGTGATATCCTAACAGAAAACTTTCTTTGGGAATAATTATATTTATCTTCTCTGTCAAGACATCAAATGATACTTGAAACAACTGTATACAAAAAGCTTTGCAAAACAGATGAGAAGAACTGTGCTATACACCTGGTGTTGAGTTAAAAAACAGTTTAATGTCTCAAGGCACCACCACGGTAGAATTTTATACCTGCAAGTAATCATCTAGTACACTATTATACAGTTAAGGTAATGTATTAATAAATAGCTTGTGCAATTTTGGGAAGCAATCTATAAAGGAATGTTAGATATACAATAGGCACGTACTATAATACAAATAAAAAACAAAATTCCTAGAAAAAGCATGCTGAGCACCACTTGGTATAGGTTGAGTTTCTTATTCTAAACACTATGTAAATATGAACTTACAAAAGGTAAAACTGAAATCTTATAGTAACTGCTTATTTAAACTGGTTTTCCTGGGTATTTGCCTCTATGTCACAGGATTACTATTAGGGACAGACTCTGGTACTGGCTGTAAGGGGCTATCTTGTTCGTTCAGTTGTGCATTCAAGTTGTCAGAAGTTAGGAGAGAAGAATTAAAAACTATTTCACTTAAGTCTGATTTTATGGATACCAGATGTGGTTCTTGAAAACTTAATGGTTCTTCTAACACCTGTGTATTTTCTCGTGTCATTCCCATATCCGACGGTGACTTTCGTTTCATTCTTGTGTATGATTTATCTAAATTCTCCATGCCTTGGTCAGTTTTCTGAAATCGCCCAAAGAACCAGATGAAGAAACCAAACAAAGCAAAAGCCAGCAAACTTGGAATAAAAGCCAGGCATTTGACATCAAGGCTAGAGCCTGTAAATCTGCTGTGCAAGAACATGTCCCCTTCGGCATAGGTCCGGTTTGTCAACGGATTAGTGTTATTGGATCTCCACTCCCAAGATAACTTAGTTCTATTAAGGTCTTTCAAGCTTTCTGAGTCCTTCACTGTGTAGATCTTCTGTCCAGGACCAATATATTGACCATATTCATGAGGTTTGTAAAATATTTGGTTCTTCCACATATTCAGATCCAAGATTAAAACAAGGAAGATAATTCCATAGTTAAACCATTTGCCTGTTTGGAAAGAGAAAGTTTTGTCATCTGATATATATTAATTTTAAAAGCAGTGCAAATGCAGTCACATGCAAAAGCTACCCAGACAAACAAACAAACAAAAAAGAAGTCCTTTTTATTAATCTGTACAGTAAAGCTGTAAGCAAATTTCCACTGTTGAATATCCCTTAGTATTTCACGATTAGGTCTGGACACATAATAAAATAATGTTGTAACATAACCACAGCAGTAAATCAATTCAATTGACATTACAATTTGTAGGTGACCAGTTGATTAGAGGACTAGGTAATGTGGTATAGATCAATAAACCTAAAAAAAGCATGGGCTTTAAAAATATTCATAGGGAAATCTTCCATGAAAAGGCCATATCTGATACAACCACTTATATTCCAGAAATGACTGCATTGACTGAAGTTTTTGAGACTGGTAATTATGCAGATTTTAAGAGTATATACTTATGTTGTTTGATATGCCAACCATGGTGTGCAGACATATTCAGATGGGGGCAATTAGATAAACTGTGATTTAGAGATATCACACCCTTGAGAAATAGCAAAGGCTCATTGCATACCTCAGTGTCTAGTCATCTTAGCTTTTCTTCTAATCCATGTGATGAGAAACTCCTCCAAGGAGTGACTCATTGCCTAACATCAAACTTCTGCAGCACTGGAGGAGGAAACCTGTCTTCTTTTATTATTTAAAATTGCTCTTTTGTATGCTTTCTCCAGGCATCCAAAAGACATTAAAGGTAACTTCTTGCAATTGCAAAGTTGGCCCTGGTTTGTGTAGGGTTTTTGGAAGAGATGAACACAAGTTTTCCCTTTTAATCCACATTTTTCTATGCATAAACAAATTATAATATTTTCATAGCCAAAGCATGTCTAAGATTCTAGCTGGATATACACTGAGATCTTACCTGTGTGGTGATGACTGCTCACCACTCAAGAACCTGGCAAATCTACATATCAGTATTATGTGAAAAGACATTCATGGGGGAATGTTCCTACTGGTGATGAATGATACTGGTCTATGCTGCAATCATATTTAGGGATGTTTCAAGTGAAAAAGAAAATGAATGTATCAAAGAATCTATTAAATTACTTAGGCTATTGACTTAAATGAATTCCAGTTCCTGAAAGTCTGTGTGTTCAAACTGTATAACCAGAATTCTCCAGAAACAGAAGCAGAACAACTTCTCGTACTTCAGCAATTATGTTTAACAGTTCTTTCAGTTTAGCTTAAATAGACTGAAAATGAACAAGAATGTTCATGCTCTTGTGTTATTGTTACTATCCAGAAACCAAACTGCACTGAAAAGACCTTGAAGTCAAACTCACAACTTCTGAATAACTCCACTATCAAAGTCAAGTTGGATGGGGCTTCGAGCAAATTGATCTAATGGAAGCTATCCCTGCTCATGGCAGAGGGGTTGGAATCAAATGACCTTTAAGGTCTCTTCTGAGCAAAACCATTCTGTTATTCTTCCCTGGGATTTTTTTCAGTATTATAATTGACCTATTAAAGAAATTTGTCATTTTGGAAGATTATCACCACATTTTATAATACCTAAATTTGTTAAATCAACACCAAGACACTGAACGTTATGTTAAAGTATGAAACAAAGCAATAAACAATAAAATGTAACTTCAGGTTTCCTGTGGATTTTTGTATTTCACACATTTCCCTCCATCAGAATAAGTCCAGTTTCTCCATCATGTCTGTCTTTCAACAGAGAGACACGGGATCTATCTTGCACAGTGTGTGTTGATGGGCTGCTGGGACACATGTATTCACTGATCAATGCCTGCTGTCAAACGGAATATAATGGCCAACTTCTTGCTTTTCCTCAGCTGGGCACTAGCTTAGATGATACACCTCTCCCTAACCAGCATTTATTAGGACACAATGATAGTGTCACTATTTTTCAGATTCCCACTGTCTGAAAATGTTTTGAAAATGGTCATGGGTTCAAAAACTATTTGATGTTGAGTGTTTGATAGAGAGAGTGAAATCAATCCACAGAGAGAACACAAGCAAATAATACTCATTTCTTTAGGAAAAATAGGCTAAACACAAATTACAATGAAAGAAATATTTGAACCATTATTTTTTTATCTATGGCCAGTTTGCAAGAAAACATGATCTACTGCATTCTCATCTTCCATTCTCTGTTACTGTTGCTCACTTGGGCACTTTTTGAAACAATAATTTGGAATGAAATATTACTCTGTGTTTTGACCTGACAGCAAACTTTTGCTGCATTGTCCCATAATTAATTCCTTAAGCCAAAAACTTTTCCTAAGAAAATGCATCCTAGGCCCATTCAAAAAAATCCCTTCCACTTCTTTTGTTATCGGCTTCTTCAAAATATTACTTGTGGCATTTTGTGCTTCTGCAGAGCCAAGATAAGTGACTTTCCAGAGAGATCTGCTAGACACCAAGGATAATACAAAGGAGGAAAATTCATGTAGGACCATGACTGCTCTTTTCCTTCACTATACATTACAAGAGTGAAGATCTGTAGGGAGAAAGATCAAAATATGAAGCATAATGAAAGGGAGACATTATTGAGATGGTGTTTATAAAGGCCAAAACACACTGTTACAGTTTTCTTGATTGTCAGTTTCAGCTATGACTGACAAAGGAAACCTAGACTTTGCAATACTGAGTTATGATGTAGATCCTCTTTAGGCATGATGACACCCACTGGATTTCACAGTAACCACCTGTGTGACCACACTGTCCTAGGTGCAACATGTATAAAGCAAGCCACAAACTCAAAGAGTAAGACCTGAAACAGCAGCCTGCTGCTGTGAAGAAGTTGACTAAGAAGATAGCAGAAAGCACTAGAAATGCTGAATTGCCTGAGATCATTGCCAGATGTTTGATCTCAGGTTTCATGTAGCCTCTATTCTACACTGTGGTTTCATAATTGTGAATCTCTTCTATGATGGATCCATTTAAAAAATGCTCTACCCCTTTTACATTAAGTAATTAAGTGCTCACCTGATCAAAGAGATATGCTATTCCTGTTTCATAAAAAGCAGGAACTTGAAACTCCCTCACTCGGCTCCTAATCAGAATTAGGAAAGCAGGAACACAGCCCTAAGCTCCACTGTAGGGATTGTTGGGTCAGCATGGACTATACAAACAGTTTAGATCCATCACCCCATTTAACGATGATGAACTGCAAGCTGTATGTCTAAGGGGCAGCTGGTTGCCTGAGAACAGCCGATGTTCTGCTAGAGTGGATTTTCTTCAAACTCCTTAAATTTCTCATTTCTAGACAATTTTTTCATCTTCTGCATCACTGTCATGCTTGAGGAGCTCTATGACCTTTCCTTTTCTTTTGAATTCTGTTGACACCAGAAGCAAAGGCTGTGTATGAGTAACAGTCTCACTATCACCATATATGAAAGCAATGACACATTTCTGCTCCTACTCAGTAATCCCTGTAGCTAAGGGCTGAATTAATTCCCTCAGACACAAAATGACTGTGAGTTAGTGCTTTCTTGGTTACTCACAGAAAGTATTTTCCTCTTTTCTAGAATGCAGTGTCCTCTGCCATCTGTCCCTCTTCAAGACATGTGCTTTCCTGCTGTACTAGCAGGCATGGTAAATCCAGTTAACCAAGTAATCCTTCTAGATTAGCGATGTATTAAAGCAGCCTGAAATAAGAGGTCTGATGATCTCCACTCACAAACTTCTATTTGATGAAAATTCCCCATGACAAATAATGTTTGAGTCTTAATATATTGACCAAAATTTAACATTATACGTGTCAATAATTATGCATTTTAAATGACTGTCTATTACAACTTAATGTCAGCATAAGGTTTTTTATAGCAAACTTTATAGCAAAAGTCATATATCAAGCTTATATAGGAAATAAGCTTGGTAAACTAGAAGTCAATCATGAGTTTTCATGCTGCACATAAAGAAGCTCAAGTTTGTAGTTTTACAAAGGGTCAGAATAAATATAAGACAAATCTATAGATACTAACTTTATTTAAAAATATTTCAAGTTTCATTCCAGATGAAAAGTGAAAAAGAAAAATGGAGCCTCACACTATGAAGTAATTTAACTTGTCTCTTTACCAGTTTCTGTAGGATCAGCATCCCTATTGCTTTAGGGTTGGCTCTACTCCCATGACATCTGTGTGGCCAAGAATGCTGGCACATACCTGGCTCCATGTTATAGTTTTAGGATCTGGTGGAATTTTTCTTTCCCCTACCAATGAATTAGGAGTTAATGGCCCTATCTTTCCCCGTGGCTAGATAACAAAGGAGGATATGATGGGTGAAGGTGGGTTGCCTAGCGACCTTAATGACTGAGGTGGGCATGGTAAGGGAAGGTGGCACTTGGTTTCGGCTGGCAGGGGAGGAGGACTGAGGTGGTGGGGAGAGAGATGTCTCCTCAGAGAGAGCCTCTACCCCTGTGGGATTAATGTCCTTCCCTCTTCTTCCATTTCCAACCCCCTGGATTTTTTGAGTTCCCAGTGCTTCAGAGAGAGAGGGCCATTNAGCCATTTGCTACCTGAAGTTTTGCTGCAGGTTTCCTGAGAGAACCGATGGCTGCCATCCAGGGGGCGGCAGGGGTGCCCTGCTCCATCCCCGGCAGCCCAATGCACCGTTCCTCCTCCAGCCAAGGACTAAGAGAGAGTTTTGCCCATGGATAGAGTCCCAGCTCATCCTTCTCTGCATAGCAGTGCCTCATCAATTCCACACTGCCCATCCCAGAAAGACATGCTGAACCTCTCCACCCCGGGGCAGCCCCACACTGGCCAAGGAGCAACATCACCACCTGCTGTCCATAAATATTACTGTGCCCAATGGGAGTAGAGCCTGCAGAGTGTTCAGAGGGGTTACCCACAAACTGGTTGTTAAGTTCTGGTTTCTTTGTTCCTCTTGAATATATACATATATTGTAGTTAAGAACTGTTATCCTTTCTATTATCATATTTTAATTAAAGTTTGTTTTAAATTTAAAGGAGGTTTCTCTCCTTTTTTGGTTTCTAGTCTAATAAATTTCTTAATTTCCTCTAAATTAAGACACCTCACTTAGATGTTCTTGGATGGAAGGTGAATTTTTCACAGACAAAATTTGAAACGGAAGGATATCACCTCTCAAGACTGGAAGGCTAGTCAATTAGTTCAGCTAAGTGAAAGGAATTATATCCAGTCTTCGACAAAATTACCAATGAAGAAAAATGTGGGAAAATAGGTTGTGACATTCAGCAATGCACTACACCTAAAAAAAAAAAATGACCTGGTTAATAATCAGCTTTCACAGCATTGACATTCTTACATGCTACACATCATTTAGAGAGAGACGGGAGTTTGGTTTGGTGTATTTGGAAATGTGGTGCAACACTGAAATTTGGTCCAATAAAGATTCAGCAAAAGAAAAATTCGAGGTATGCAGTTAGTTGAGTATGGATGTCCTTGTAAGTCTGTGATGCAAAATGTAAAATGTTTTTAAAGCCATTGTAGCCTACAACCAGTTTTTGGGGTTGCAAATTTGTTCCTGGTTTTCTGAGAAAGTATGGTTGTTGAAGAAGATTGTATCCTCCTGGCTAGGGCACTCACTAGAAGGGAAAGCTTGACCCCAGAACAACCTCCACTGATGGCAGTGTGGACATGTATCACAGGCCCATGCTTTGAACACCAGCTTATACAGAACTCTGCTTAGAAACAGTCTCCCCTTCCTACTGAAGCTGAATAACTGTGCACTGCAAATGAATCAGAGGGTCTTCTCGTGTTGAAAGAGGTACGGGTTTTTCTTTCCCCTTTTTCCAGAAATTCACGTTTTCACCACCTGAATAAGATTTTTGGGCAAACCCACATGCAGGATTTGGAATATATCCCAATATTCCAAACCAGTTTCTGATTCTAGAGAAGTTTTATTTTTATGTCCACTCTGGAACACAGCATTCATTTCCCCAAAAAAGCCAGTCTTCAGTATCCTTCCTGAAGTCAAGAAGTAATGTAAAAATTCCTCTTAATAAAGTTAGATGCAAGCAGCCTTATGCTGTGCAACCATAGTCAGAGGGCAGTGTAGGAAATACTGACTTTGAACTCTTATCTCAATTGTAATTTGTTGTCTGAAACCATTCAGACATCTCCATAAAACATTTGAAATGTTCTTCATATCTTCTGTCACATTAGTGTTACTAGCTAGATACATGGACACAGACCACAGAAGCACACTATAAACAGCCAGAAAAATCTCCCATCTGTTTACTGATACACAAACCTTAACATTTCCTATTTGAAAGTTACCTGCATACTTGATATCAGATGCTCTTGGATTTCCAGTGCTGCTATTAAAGGGTACCAGCCAGGTCCCTCAGTGCCTTTTAACCATGAAAGAATATGAAGTAGCAAAATTTACTTTTAAGTTCTACAAATTTCCCTGGGTATGATAGAAACTAAGACAGACTATGTATTTTCATAAACATCAGCCTAAAAAGGAAAACACACTTTGCAATGAACCATCTGTCAAGGGAAATCCAGATGAGCTAAGCAGATGCAGGAATTAAAGTAATTTTTTATGTTCATAGAAAAAAGCAGCTATCAAAACAGGATGAAAATATTTAATACTTGGTAGATAATTTCTGGTACTTCCTAGATACAAGGAAATGTGAGTAAAATGAGATACTTGGTTACCAGCAAAAGTAAGATATGTTTTTCATAGCAAATTTAAAATTACAGTGAAGCGTAACATCTACAGGATGGAGAAGTTAATTCTATATTACTGCAAACTTAAAACATTCAGAAATCACAGGCCAGGCCTAAGAAAGCATTTTATTAGCTTAAAGTAGCAAGATGGGTTAAAATAATATACTTCATGCCGTTGTATTTATCTGCTTTTTTAGACATTGAATTATGCAGAAACAGCCTTTAAATTTTTTTCTCTCTGCAATTGAGAGCTTTATTTCATGAAAGCCAAAATTCCCATGTAGTCACTGTATTCAGAAGGTAAGATTTTATAACAAAATAGAAAGAAAAAAATAATAAATAAAAAGCAACTGTCTTAAGACTCGTGATAAAATCAGAAAAGTTTGGCAGCACAGTGCATGTAACGGTGAAATCCTTCATTTGTACAGAACTTGCACAAAGCCACTAAGCACAAACCAATAGAAAGATGGCTTGAAGTCCTTCACTCCTCTGAATTTCCCTTTCCTTAGAACTCTTTTTTGTGGGACCATTGCTTATTAGAACAACCAGTATTGAATAGGGCTGCTCTTACTTATAACAATCAACAGTGACTGAAATAGACTGTAAAAGAACTAATGAAAAACAAAATTTGCCAGGAGAAAGATGGTAAATGTTATTTCAGCCATCCTTTCCTTCTCCTTGCTACTTGGGAGAAAATGGTTTCCATTTTCTAAAAGTCAGACCATAGGTCATAGATTTACAGCCTGGCTTTATATATATAGCTATACTAAAAGAAATGTTGTTCAGGCCTTAGTTGCGTTTTCCATCTTATTACTTAAAAGAAGTTCTACAGTTAAATTCAACATTCTGAATCCCATATATTAAACAGGCCTTAAATAGAGCAGGCTTCTTGCTGTTATCACTGTCCTGCTTGCATGTCATCTGCTGCAGTTGCATTCATGTGCATCACTGTGTATCCCCATTTTAGATCGGATTAGATTCACCTTGTTATATATATATTGAACCAGTTCTTTCTTTTATCAGCTCCCTGATTTAAGTAGAATATTACACACATCTACACATTCACACAATAACTAGAGCTTGAAAATGATCCAAGATGATGCCCTAACCTAAGATAAGAACCGATGGAAAGAACAGATGGTTCAAGCAAAACTTATCCGAAAGGATATCTTTGTGCCATGTGTTATGGCTGTTTATTAGATCTGCTAAAGGGTGGTGTAACACTGAGATAAAACAGGCACTCAGTAGACAGGGTACATGATGTGAAGTCAAATGGTTTGATCTGTATAGTGAATTTAATAAATGGATCTTGTTAATGCTGAGCAGGGAAAATTTTTCCTCAGCCCTTCATTCATTATCGCATTCTCATTAAAAGAATGCCTTCTCACCAGAAATTCAGAAAGGATTCCAGTCGTCTCTGCAGAAGACTCTACAATGCATAAATACTAATTTCTCTTGGTTGGTCTGTTTTCAAACAGCAGCATTACTAGCAGTTGCATTTCTGTTCCCCAATGTATGTTCTTCGCTGTTCTTTATTCTTTGCTCTTCCTTGTCCCTGTCTCTTCTACAATGCAAAACTGTTCTTCACTCTTCAATCCCTTTCCTACTACCCCTTAATTATATCCTGAGTTTCTGTATCTGATGGCATAGCCCAACCTATCATACCTCAGTCACTGTTCCTGCTCCTCTGTGCATGTATTCCTCTGCTTCTCCTTATACAATGGAATAACTGTAAGGCATCTGGGAACCTTGTGAGACTGAGCCCCTCCAAATTCACGCTCCAGTCTTCAGAAAAAGCAAAATAAATATTTTTTTGCTTTCCCTGAATATCATACCAATAATTCACATAATATATTTGATGCTTAAACTTTTTTTTCCCCCCTCTCCTTTCCATTTTTGCTCACTTGGGAGAGAAAAATGTGTCTATCATGTACACATCACATCTCATCCTATACCTTCTCATCACAGATCAGGAGTACATTTACTTCATCCTACTCCATAAACCCTTAGTGGTTCAAACTGTCTCACTCAGATATGTCCCAGCTCTCCTTTCTCCTTGCTGACTTCTTGTTGTCTCACAGCATTTCAGCAGGGTACCTACATCCAATCCTGAAAAACATTCCATCCCTCCATCTGTATTTCCTAGTGACTCATTAGCTTCCCCTCATTCAATAACCAATAGGTAACTTCTACACTAATTTTGTCTCCTTCTCTGTTTTCTTAATCTCATTTCTGTCTTCTCTGCTGAAAATACCTCTTTTGAGGCCTCATTCAATCTTGATTCAGTGCTAGGTTCAGCACCTCCTCAGCACATTTTCTTCCTTTGACTTTTGCTGTCTGGTGAGCTTGTGACTCATCTCCTAGCTCCTGGCTGTGTCTTTATATCTTCTCTGAATCCTCCTTTTGTCCCTGATCCACAGGAGTTTCATATGGCTCTGTCCTCGGATGTCCTCTATCTATCCATCTATCTTGCTCCTGTGAGGTGTCATGTGCTGTTGCTGTTTATATTAACAGTTAGACCCCTGCCAATTCACACCTGCATTGTTCTGCTATCCGTTATTATCCATCTCTTCTCAATGTAGAGAGAGAAGCTATGCTCCTTCTATATAGCTTAAGGTAAAACCAAAATATTTATCCCTATTTAACCTTCTTCTCTTTATCACTCACTATTGATATTAAAATACTGAGTCATAGTATGTGAAGATCAGATACTTTTTATCTATACATATCCATTTGAATAGCTACAATTCTCTTTTATTTGAGGTTATTGAACTGTCTGCTTCTGGTTAGATGACTGATGGAAGTATGGTTATGAGCGACCTTTGCCAGATGAGAATGTCCAAAGTTATGAAAATGTATTAGCATAAATCATAGCAAAGGCATATGAAAGCATAAGAGATTTGAAGAGGAAATAAGCTGCTAATTCCTCTGGAGAGTAATTTTAGATAAAAAGATCTCTGAAGATACATTAGGTATTACTTAGTGTCATAAGAAGTCACTGAACTCCATGAAAAACAGCAGGTTTCTCTGATTCATACGTTACAGGTTCCTCATTTCCTTGAGATGTTTATGTATGGAAGATATGGATAGGGACAGATGAGAGAAAAAAACTTTGGGACACACACTAAAGTATATGGTTAGGCACATGGTTAGGCACATATATTTATTACACTGCATCACAGTCTGTAAGAATACATACCTGTTATATGTATATGATATTCCTCTTTCAGTATCTTTTGGAAATAAGGTACTTTAAACTGCATGTGTGCAGAGGGCAAGCCTGGAAGATTCACTTCAACATCACCCATAAAATGTGGAAACTCCCAGTCCTGTTAAAAAAGAAAAATATGAGCCTAAATATAAGGTTTCACAGTATATTCTTGCCCTTTAAAATGTCTCAAAATTAATAAAAGGGAAAGGTTCTATTTTTAACCGTCCCATTATTGGATTTTCTTACTTTGACTGACCCACTTGAAATAGAACAACTTATTTATATTAGATATCACAATATCATTTTTAACTCAGCTCCATTTAATTATGTATCTAAAAGTTCACTTGAACCCACTGTACCAGCTAATCATAAAAAACAGTCTAAGGCTAATATTTAATCTATTTAATAGGTTACTAAATAGATAATACTAAACCTATTTAAAACCTTGCAATACTAAGCATTCCTATTAAAAAACTCTGGTTTTTAAATACTAGTTACAACTTCCATAATTTGTAATTTGACAAACCGTTTAGAGGTTGAAAAAAAAAGGTCTGAGCCTTTCAAGCCTTACACATATCTGTATTCTACTTTTTGAACTTACAGGGTGTTTCCTGTATTTGGCCTTAATATATTTTAAAAAACACTTCCTCTAAGTGTAGGCCCTCCATCATGAATCAATTGAAGCACAGTTTTTTCCACTGATGTACTTCAGCTGACAAGTTAGTGCTGGAAATGTGGAAGCTCTTCCCTGTCATTATGCATATTTTGGTAGCATGTGGTAACCCAGCTGAGGAAGAGATCCATTTAAAGGAATTTTTCACTTGGTTATCTGCACCCACCATCAGTCACTTAAAAATGGGTATGATAGCACAGCTTATTAGAGTCCAAACTGAAAGCCTAGCAGTAGTGCTAGAATCAGTACAATTACTGCCAGTGACATTACTCTGTGCACCGCAAACTGTTGGTGATTGCTGTTAAAAACACACTGTCCCCGTTCCCATCCATACCCCTGGATTTGTACCCAACAAGCTACTTTAAAAGGCACCAGCATTACTAAAACTAAAATAAAGAAATCTGCAATTTGAAGAGCTCTGAAAACCATCCCACCATAGCCATCTCCCCATAAGAACCAATTTCACCTCTTTATTCTCAAATTTGTAGGAATGGAAAGGTTCCCTCCAGAGTAACAGAAAAAAATAGATATTTAAAACTAAGAATCATCTACTAAAGAGGGAGGAGCTGTTTACTCTCTCAGAGGCAGAAGAAGCCCTACAGCGATACTTGGATAAATTAGAGGGCTGGGCAATCATCATGAAGTTTGACAAAGACTAGTACTGGATTCTGCCCCTGGGATGGGGTAATCCTGGATGTTCGTACAGGCTGAGACACCAGAGACCAGCATCGAGGAAAGGAGCAGGGGGTCCTGGTGGATGGCAAGTTGAACATGAGTCAGCAGTGCCCTGGCAGCCAGGAGGGCCAGCCATGTGCTGAGGGGCATCAGGCAAAGCATCACCAGTTGGTCGAGGGAGGGGATTGTCCCTCTCGGCTCTGCACTAGGGCGGCCTCACCTGGAATATTGTGTGCAGTTTTGGGCATTGCAATATAAAAAAAGGTATTAGGCCATTAGAGAGTGTCCAAAGGAGGACAATGAGGATGGTGAAGGGCCATGAGGAGCAGCTGAGGTCACTTGGTCTGTTCATCCTGGAGGAGACTGAGGGGAGACCTCATTGCAGTTACAACTTCCTCGTGAGAGCAAGAGGAGGGACAGACACTGATCTCTTCTATGTGGTGACCAGTGACAGGATCCAAGGGAATGACCTGAAGTTGTGTTAGGGGAGGTTTAGGTTGAATATTAGGAAAAGATTCTTCACCCAGAGGGTGGCTGTGCACTGGAACAGGTTCCCCAGGGAAGTGATCACAGCATCAAGACTGACAGAGTTCAACAAGCATTTGGACAATGCACTCAGGCACATGGTGTGACTCTTGGGGTTTTTCTGTGCAAGGCCAGGAGTTGGACTTTGACCCCTTGTAGATTCCTTCTAACTCACAACAGTCTATGATTATGTGATCTCTGAAAGATAAATCACTATATATAACTTCCAAGAATTGCTAAGATCTCCAACACTGTCTACAACAGAGAGGAAATAGAAGAGTTTTATCACAGGGAATAGCATGGTCGAAATACTAAGAGCAGCTGCTTTGTGCCAACTCTTTGGAACACTGAGTAAAATGGATTAACAGGAGTGCAAGCAAGGACAAAATCTGATGATCTTTATCTGGTTCTTAATGTTCACGGCGATGCAGAAAGTGCCAATTTACAGATGTAGAAGATAAGAGAAATAAGGATGCTCTGTTTTTGCCTTGTCACTAATGCAGCACATGCACTCCTGGTCACAACATATGGTAATACATGCCCAGCAGAGTAGTCCCTTACACTGCATCTTCATTTTGCAGGTGCTTGGCATTCAAAAAATGCCCAAAGATAAAAATCTTATGTGCGTATGCTTTCAGTTCACAGTATCTAATATAATTCTCTGGACTGATGTCTCATGTTAAGTCATATATACTCCCACTCAGGAATAAATAGAAAGAAATACATTACATATTTCTGAAGATAAATGATTGGAGAGCTGTGGACTCTGCATTAAAAATAAGCAAATTTGGGACTATAAATCTGGCCTTCTGCTCCTGCCTTGCCCCAAGGCTCCTACTGTGCCTTTTGCTGATTTACAGATAAAATTCCACCACATAGGATTTTGTACTGAACTGTGTCTTTGCATTTGAGTTTTTTATAAAAAGGTTTTTTCTGATCTGGTTGGATTTTATCTGATAATAACATTTTCTACATACATGTCCCGTACCAAATGAAGCACACCTAAATTGTGTCATGACTCCTATTACCCTGCAGCACTGTAATATGGTGTTGCCATAGCTATAGAGATGGGCACAGACTAGTACTGGAGACCTCATAAACAACTCACTGGTGTTCAGCTAAAGAAATGCAGTTCTGGGCTGAGCAAATCTCCTTTCCAGGGTAAAAAGAACAAACAAATATCTAACATACATCAAAGGCACTGTGTATAGTCAACTTGTCTGTAACATGGAGCTTTGACTGGAGCTAAAAACAGCAAGGTCTAAAAGTGTGTTACCGCACATTAAAATGGCCCTAAGTAGATCCTAGTGTAAGAAAAAAGAAACGATGATGAACATAATCTCCTTCCAAGCTGAAGACTCCAGATGACAATAACATGCCATAATGCCCCCACTGAAACCTACCAGACTGAAACTGCCCATTTCAGGATCCACACAAGCAGAGGGAGGGTGGATGAAGCCTCATGAAAAGCTCAGAAGCTAAGAAGGGTGTGTACAACAACTTTTACAATATTGTTATTGAAACATTTTTCTGCACAAAAGTATTATTTTCTGTAATAATCAGATCTCAACTAATAATGATTCTTGGATTGCACTATTACAATTTTATACTAAAAATATATTCTTGGCTTTATCTATAAAGGTGTTCCTTCCTTGCCCATAACTTTTTTAATGCAACAACTTTACCAGTATGATTACAAAATCTGTTCTTTAAGAACAGTTCCATTAAAATTAAAGAAATATAATAAAAATAAAATAAAAAACCCAAACAAACAAAAAAAATGAACCAAAACAATAGAATGTTTTAAAAGCAATTTTTTAAAAAAGGAAACTGAAATAATGAGTTAAACCTACTAACTTCTGTCAAAGTCACTACAGCTGCAACACTTAGGAAAATGAAAGTTCAAGTTAAGTGGTTAACTAGCCTTTGGGCTTTATTTGACTCACAGCTTTGGTAAGTGTGAGTGTTTACAGCCCATGTAGAGAGACAAAGCAGTAGTATTATTGTGCTGTAGAAAAGCAGACTATTATCTTTTCAGGCTAATGCCAATATCAGGCTGTTATAGGTTCAGGTTC
>VXAU01004169.1:0-12445 GCA_013399695.1 Formicarius rufipectus | reverse complement strand
AACCTGAAGAAGACACAAGTTCTGTACCTACCAGCATCTCAGGAAGTCTTATCACATCACCATAGGTGAATCAGAGCTTAAGTCAGTCCAGCAGTTCACTTATCTGGGAAACATCATTTCCTGGGATGGTAAGGTTGTCACAGAGATTGACAACAGGTTAGCAAAGGCATACAGAGCTTTCAGAAAACTCCATAAAAAAGTCTGGTGCAATAAACACCTGAAGAAAAGTACAAAGATCAGTGTCTACAGAGCCATCATACTGTTTACTCTTCTCTATGGGTCTGAATCTTGGGTCATCTACCGCCACCCCTGGTGACTCCTCTAACGCTTCCTTCAGCGCTGCCTCCGTACAATCCTAAACATCCACTGGTCTGATTATGTGACTAATGTGTCCGTTCTGGAACAGGCAGAGGTCACCGGTATTGAGGCCATGCTGCTGAAAATGCAGCTGTTCTGGGCAGGGCACGTCTCCAGGATGGAGGATCACCGCCTCCCTAAGATTGTGCTCTGTGGTGAAGTCTCCACCAGCTGCCACAAGAGAGGAGCCCTAAAGAGGAGATACAAGGACTGCCTGAAACAACACCTCAGTTTTGACCATATTGATCACCATCACTGGTCCACTCTGGCCTCCAATCAGGAGATGTGGAGGCAAACAATCTGTAACGCTGCTGTGTCCTTTGAAACTGCAAGCAGAATCAGCCTGGAGGAGAAAAGACAATGCAGAAAGAACCGTGCCTTGACAGTACCACCTATGGAGACTTTCTGCTGTGCCTTTTGCAACCGGACTCACCCATCTTGCATCGGCCTTATCAGTCATCAGCGTGCTTGGAGCAACCGTGGGTAGAGCCCTCCCAGATCTTCATTTGCAAAGTCAAGCCATGATGAAAAGAAACGATCTCCTTTCTGTTACCTTATGCAATAAAACCTTTCCTTTCAGGTTCAGTGCTAGCTCAAGAGAAGTTTCAGTTTATGTTTTTGTAGTGCTATACTTTTTTCCCCTTGGTTCAATCCCAAACAAAAATGTGCTCACATAGCCCTAACTATGAGATTGTGTAAACACAGAAAACATAACAGTAAACTTGGGTGTTGAGTAATGTAACATGATACATGGTATGGTGTTCCGCGAAGCAATACAAGCCATGAGGCTTGGAAAAATTCAAGATCTTGCATTACTGTATTGCAAGATCTTTATATATTAGACTATTTATATCTCTATTATAGTAGGCCATTTAATACAATATACAAATGTGTGCAGTTTTGTATAATTTTGGCTGACATAAATATTAGTGTTAAATAAGGAATAATAATTATAATCTTTGGATCCTAAGACTCAGTTTCAGTCTTTTCTGGCAAAGTATGAAAGCATATTTTTGAAATGAACTTACACTTACCAAACTTACTGGGGGTTTTAAACCCCTTTTTCATTATATCCTCCACCAACAGCCTTGATTTCATATTTTAAACACTGATATTGAAGATACAGAGAAATTTTTCTAGATTATTTATGCAGCACTTTTTCCTCTCATATGAAATTTCATCGCCCCTGCTGGTCTTATTATAGCTGACATTCAAGTCCTCAGCAAAGCTAATGAACCTTATATTTTATTGATTAAGTTAGCTATCTGTGTTAGAAGTTTTTGGAGGTATAATTTCTACTGAATGAAATTGGTTTTGCTCAGATAAATGGGTGCAAACTATTTTAAGGCACTGGTACACGTTAGAGTTCATACCATCAACCTGTACTACTCAACTAACTTTTCCAATAAGCTTGGTAAGTATACATTACTTTATTTCATACTTAAGAAAAAAAAAAAAAAAAAAAAAAACAAAACAAAACTGAAAGGGGATGAGCTGAATGACTTTAAAATTAAAAAAGTGAAGCTTTTAATATAAATTCCTTAAGCCTGTCCCTCCAGGAATAAAAGGAGACACTGAGTAATTTGATTTTTGTTTTTTATATGCCTTTTTATTGAATTTATAGTTCAGCACTTTAAGGTGTGGGCTTTTTTCTGCCATCCTTAGTAGCAGACTGAAAAATCTTTTTTTTTTTTTTTTTTTTTTTCAGAAATGTATTTTATATTGTAGCCTCTTTATCCTCTGACTTTATTTATTTCTCTCTGGCCTGATTTTACTGTATATAAACCTACTTTATTCCCACCTCCACTTAAATGGCTTCAAAAATGATCAGATGGATCAAGACAGAAAAATCTTTCTAGGACTAGCAAATACTAGCCTGCACAAACAAGCTCTGAAGAAACCCTTGAGATCCCTGCTGCTGTTAATGGCTGAAAATGCCACAGGGAAGATGACTGTCACTCTAGTTTTTCCAGTCTTTCCAGCTTCAGAGTCTGTGCCACGACACAGAGCAGTGGGCTGGACTTACGTAAATCTTAAACCCAGCACTGCATCTGCTTTTCTACTGTTAAATATTTTTTCACATGTTTTCTATATTAAATGCTCAATTTTCGGTTTCAGAGCTCCTATGGTCAGAACAGCATGTCTTTACCTCTCAGAGGAGGCAAACCTAGCTCTTGATAGCTCTGGCATAAATATTGCCTGTTAGCATAGATTCCCACCTTAAGAGGTCATTCAGAGATGAAGTAAGCTGAAGTCTTTCCCATACACATGTGAGGAGTTTATCACACTTCTCTTTCAGCAGGGTGGGAAAGAATTTGAAAATAAGAGAGGCTACCCTCTACTTTGATTAGAAACCAAAGTGGGAACCATCATTGTCTTCTCTGGCAGCAGAACAAGGTCAACATTGAAAAGGTGTTCTAATACTCTCAGGGTGCCTAATTAGTCAATAACCTTGCATGTCTATGGTGCTGGGAACTTTCTGGAGTGGTGGAGAATATATATGCTCCAAATTCAGGTATATGGTTTTGTGCTTTTTTATTTTTCTTCTTCCTCCTGCTCTTTCTCTGTAGAGACATCAAACAATCAATCAAACAAACAAACAAACAAACAAACAAACAAACAAAAGAGAAAAGAAAATAAAGGAAAGAAATTTCCAATGGGCAAATACAGCATTCAAGATCTTTCTAAATGTTGCTACCAAGACAATCTAGAGAAAAGAATGAAAAGTACATGTTTAAGCTTTTCCATTTCTTGTGAAAGTAATAAAAAAGTAGAATAATATGTCTTTTCTCATTTGTGTCAATCTTGTCAGTTTTGATTACAGTTACTAAAGGTTTTGACATATTTCACTTCAAATAAGTGTTTTTTTTGCATTTTATTTTATATGCTTAGTCCAAAGGCTCACTTTCCATAGTCGGACTAAATATCATCATCCTTCCAACCCAAGGCTTCTGTGATTCTGTGATACTGTGCATTTCTCTTAAGGCAACATCATGACACCTGTACCTGTAACAATGTTGTATGAAAGGGTTGGTTTTTTAGAGTGAGATTTACCTGTAGCCTGTGAGTGAGAGTAAAGGAAACACGACTTTTACTTACCATTTCTATTGGCTTAACTGAAGATATCTAAGGAACTGGCAGCCCTTGATGAAGTGTGGTTCATACACTTTTCCAGCATCCTATAAAATGCACAGAAGATGGAGGTTTAAGAGTACAGTGCACAAGCAAAGCAAAAGCCATGCAAGAAACTAAGGGCTAAAAGTTAAGCAATTTGCTGTAGGTGCTCTAATCTATTGGATGTTGTCTTTTAGTGGAGAGGAGAAGGCGGGAAGAGGATAGAATGGAAATGACAAAATTATATTTTTAAACAAGGCTACCAGAAATGTACAAAGGGAAAAAGACTTTCCCCCTGGTATTTCAGATCACTGTCTCCACACTAATGTAACTTATATTAATTAATTAATTAATTACATTAAGCAGCTGACAGAACTGGAGGCTGCTCCAAAGTCAGTGATGTGGCATCTTGACAGCCACTTGGCATTGGCTAAGGCTCTTCAGTGAATGTGACCCAGCATGGCAAACAACACTGAGTTTAATTTCACATACAATGTACAGGGGAGGCTGAGTGTGTATTCTCTTTTCTAGGAAAATGATTTCATGATTTGACATGCTTTAGTACATATGATGAGCAGCAGAAACACAACATTAATAAGCAGGCATCTATCATCATCTGAAAATTGTTACTACATCTTCAGCAGTGCACCTTTTTTGTTTACTTCAAGATAATATTTAAATATAATAGTTGCAACTAATGGTTGTGAAAAGATGAATGTAAGGATTTTTACTATGATTGTGGAGGAGCAAAAGAAATGAAAGCAAGAGAAACCATATGTGTAGTATATTTGTTGTTACAGCTTGTACTCATTAAAACCCTGTTTGTCGTATTATACATCATTGTACTGTAGTTGTAGTAAATGTTCCTTGTAATGCACTTTCAAGTACAAAAATTGCCTCAGAAAAGAGCATTTAGGAAACTAATTCTATTGAAACCAATGAAGTGTTGACACATCGCCTGATGTGGATTTGTTTAAGAAGGCATATTTTAGGTTATAAAAGTACAGTCCTTAAGGCAAAAATCAGTGACTGCTTGGTATAGTGACTGAGAGAACACTGCAACAGTATGTTCAGCAAGAAACCCCTCATTAATCCTTTCCTGTAATTCTACCCTATTCACCTTCCCCCTTGCCTGACTCAATAGAATTTAAAACCTGCTGTCAGCGCAGTAACTAACCCAGAACCCATTCATTACTCAGTTAAGGCATTTGAAATGTTTGCCGATTTGTCCATGAATGGGAACACAGTGTAAATCTGGACTGAGGAGAGGGGTTTTTTCCCCTTGTCAGTTTAATTGCTCATGTGTGATGTATTCAAGTGTTAGGAATCATCAGGGGCCTTGGCACCCTTATCTGTCTGAATGGCCATAGCATTTTACTGTATCCAGGCCCCTAGAAAATCCAAATGTATGCAGCTGAGAGGAAATATACATCACTTACTACACACTGTTTATTTACATCAAACTGAAAACTGTCACTCCCAGGAAGCTTCTGGTGTCTCTGCCAGAATTAAACATAAAAAAGTAGGTATCCTCCTGCATCCTGAAAAGTGCTCCAATGACTCAGAATTAAGTGGTGTAATAATTAGAGTAGTGGACAATTAATTCAGTAACTCATCTGTTGTTGTAGGACTTGTGTTGAGTGGACAAAACAAGGAAAGAGCAATTTGTCAGGTATTTACATGATCTTCAGTAATTCCAATCTCAGTGAACAGCCTCTCTAGACGCAACAACTAGTAAAGTAGTTGCAAGCAAGATGCTTGACTGGACTCCCTAGAAAATGAATATATGTCATTTGCTTGCTGTACTAGTACCATTTGCTGATGACATATAAGAAAGGCTGCAGGGGACACTTGGACATCTGTGATGAAGCTTGGAGGGCTGCTCCTTTTGGCAGCACCTTGACAGGTTTTTGTATGTATCCTGACTCATAAGTAGCAGTCTTTGTTATCTGGTGAAGTCTCTTGCTGTTTGTTGCATTGCCTTCAGCAGTAGGGAGAAGAGAGGGCAGACAAGTTACTATTTCTATTTTCAGTCAAATAATTAGCTCATTCAAGGGAACTCTCCCTTATTTGGTCCCTCCACTCCTTTACTCTCCCTCACAAACATTTCTAATTTTAATTTTTTTTAGTCTCTTGCTTTAAGCCTGTCTTTACATTCTGTATAACATTGTCTGCTTTAACATTACGTTACAATGATGTCCACACACATGTACCCACACAGCCCCCAGCCTGCAATATTGGCATTGTCCAGCATCAATTGCTCATACAAACTGTGCTGCACCAATGGATCACTGAGACAAGCTCATAAATGCAGTGCTGCCAAGAGACAAAATAAATCACTGGGGTAATTCCTTGCAACTCAAGGAAACTTCTCCCAGGCTGAACGTGAGTCAAAGTCTAAAAGCCCTCACTAGCACAACACAAAATGAGCAGCCAAGCTCAGCTACCTAAGCATTTGTAACTTCAAGATTGTTTAATGTTGCGTTAACTGCCACCTCACCTGCCTTAAAGTGGGCTCTTTGGACTGCTGAGATGCTTGTCCTATTAAACCTGGGGTCCTGTCACTGCTTTCATAAATCTCTCCCTCTTAGGCAAAAGAAATTTCTAATGGATCTGTTCAACTAATGCCTTCCTAACTTCCAGTGTAAAAGAAGCACTACTTTTGTTAATTATTGTCAAGGCCCATGATAAGGAGTTTTTGCACTGCAGTTTAGAGTTTCATGCTGATCCAGTTGACATAGCTTGGATCAAATTGACCCACTACTGCAGTTGTTCTCCTTTGATCTAGAGTAGTTTGTAATTTGACCCATTCAGATGACTTTCTTATAACAGCCCTAGCAAGACAAAACCAAATCAACTCCATTTATCTTAATGGGCTTTTTTTCAGACATGAGGCCTTGCCGATCTTTTGTACAGAAGAAAAGGGAATCTGTGTATCTGATGGGCTTTGAAATGCCATCTGGTGTTTAATGTTATTGTGCTCTGTTCTCATAGTGCTGTGCTGAATCATATCTTAAAAGTTCAACAAGCATTCACTCACAACCACCATTCAATACAATTGTGTCATTATCAAAGATTTGGATTTACTGAACGCAGCCTGCAAACAAAGCAGATTTTACAGAGGCTCTGCTAACTGGGAGGAGTCTTTATGGGTGAAGCCCGTGTGCTTACTTTTTTGCTGCCATTGGGATGCACAGCAATCTGTTTAACCTCTAAAATAACTTTTTGAGACATAATCATAGGTGTTACAAGAACAGGAAGGGCTTTTATTAAGAATGTGTGAACATCCCAGAGGCTGAGCTTTTGAGTTCCCACCTATTTAGAGGTAACTAAATCAGATTTCCAAACACTCTGCATCCCTGCCCATGAAGAGATGCTCTCAATTTATTTAGTGATTCAAGGACATTTGAAAAATACAAGCATGTTTCATTTTCTTGCTGAAGACACTTGTGTTATACACAGGAAATGGGAAAACAGATTTCCCCCATACAAATAAGATCATCCACCAACAGATGACCTACATATGATAGGCACCATATCAGCATATGCATCTTTAAGTGTTGTTCTCTGCTCCTGTGTTTTTTATTATTACTTTTGGTTTGCTTTGTTCTGTCATTCTCTGGATAGAATATTTATTTGCTTTCTTGAAGCTGGTGGCACAATGCCCAGTGACTTCAATAGGGTCAGGATTTCACATTCTGTGTATTTATTTTTCCACTCAGTACGCTGAACTCCATTTTTCATTTCTTCTTTTATTTTTGTTTTTCCTTTTGGGCTGTGATCTGTGTCTGCTTCTTTCTTTCTTTCTTTCCTCCACTTCACCAAGCTTTACTGAAGCATGATGTGAACCAAAGGATTCCTTGGATCAGCTTACAACTGTCATCTCAAAGAAGTTATTTCTCAGTGCGGATACCCAAAATTCTAATACTAATTTTAATTAAAATATATGCCTATCATGTTTCTGTCTTTACACACATGTTCTCCCCATATTTGTATTTTTCCATGTACGTAGAGATAGATTCATTTTTCTTTAAATTACATTGTAAGTCAATCAGGCAAATAATTTCTTTTCTCATTTAGTTAAATTAATAAACTCACAAATACCAAAGCTCCTTCATGCAAATAACTGTCAATTTTCCTTATAAAGGTACTTTAACTCCTAATCTTTTGCTTAGGGCTTTTAGAAAAACAATGTAGTATTCTGTTTTTATTTAATAATGTTCTGAATGCTTTTGTATGAGACACAACCGTGGAGCATTTTTTGCATAATATTCATGAACTATTTCTCCTGAAATGCATTTTTGCTTTTATACCTCAGCGAACAGCTCTGTTTGAGTAAATGATCCATCCTTGACTCATTTTGTATACAGAGAGGAGATCTGCCTTTGACTGTTGTTTTAATAAACTGGAAGTCAGCCAATGTTCTCTCGTAAGAGGAAGAGAACATTAATGATATCACTGTGAAGTTTGTCCTTGTTTAGTCTTATACTAAATTTAATCCCCACTGGTCATTTTTTGTCATACTGAAATGGCTGCTCAAGCTAGTAAAAAAGCACAGAGTACTAACTGGTGTGATCTGGAAGCAGGAAACTTTTGCAAGTGCTGAATGTGGCACAATTTAAATTCTTCTTATAGCACTTAGAGGACAGTGATTAATGAATGTGTTATCTATCAAGAAAACTTCAGTTTGTGTTATCTATCAAAATGCTTCTTTCTTGCTACGTGGTGTGGGACAGGATTTATGGTAAAGAAAAATCTGTCATCCATCCTTAGTATCTATATTTATCAACTCCACACATTCATGCAAATAATATTAAATGATAGATCTGTGGCTATCTGGAGATAAAAAATAAACCAAACCAAACCAAGCCACAAAACCAACAACAACAACAAAGAAGGAAAAAAAAAAAAAAAGATAAAAAACTGACAAAAATAAAACATATTAAAAAGAAGACTGAGAGAAATTCTGAACTAGCAAAAAAGTAGTCTTAAAAACAAAAATGAAGTTATTTCCTTCCAGCAGCCTGAGCTATTGACTGTTCTCCTACGACCAATATCTTATTAAAACGACAATATGAATTTGCCAATGATAAAGCAATTTGGTTTGTAATGTTCAGTAATATTTTTGATTGTTTCACTTTATTCTGTAGTTCTCTAGAAGAAGTCATCTGTAATATATCTGATAAGAGTCATAGATTTTTACATAGAGAACTCATAATTGCTCTGCTTTGTTCTCTAGCTCTTAAACGCTCATAGACAAACCTGCCTGCACCTTGCATAAAGTACACTTCTCTCCATCTGTCAGGAAGGGAATTCTCCATATGAGAGCAGCAAATGCAGAAAGAGGAGAGGAACATATGGCCTGTCTTAGTCCTCCCACCCCTCCCCCTGTTACCTTGTGATTGCTCTCTCTCATGCATTTACATTTTTTAATCAGTTGGTATAGTCATTTACCAACCATAGAACACGAGCTAAGGATTACAGATATGCCAGTTTATGCCATTTAGTATATATTGTATTATGGTGTTTGCCAAAAGGATTAAGGCCTAGTAGGGTGCAAATCAGGCTTATTCCTATTATTTCACGATTAATATAAACCTTATGTCTTTGAGATGTATGAGAGCATGAAATGGGGACAAGAGCAGATTTTTTTAGTTTCTAATATTTTGTATATTGCAGACAACAGAGATTTCTGAGATAAGGATATGTTTTTCACAAAAATAGTTTGTCACTTGCTATGATATCTGTTCGGTTTCTAACTCATGTAGAATGCTGGCTAAGATACCATGCTGTAACCTCAGATTGATCAATGATCAGTGGCAGTAATGTGAGAAATTTGTGTCCTTCTTGCCCTTTGCCACACTTGCTCACATCATCACCAAGTTATCAACCAACACCCACAAAAATTTTGTTACTGAATAGACAACATGATTTTTTACAGTTTGTTTGTTTTGTTGTTGTTGCACTAAGCACAAACAAGAAACAGGTCCCTCCAGAATGTCTTTATTTTTTTCCAGGATTATTGGATGTAATCAAAGTAAGTGAAATTATGTTGTCTGGTCTAAGTTCAAGCACTTATTGGCAGACATGCTTCAGCCATTTTTAAGGTCAGTGTGAGTTCCATCTTTGAAGGCCTATGTTATTAAAGCTCAGAGTGACCACCAGAAATTTCATGTCTTTTTTGTTTAAGCTATTCATTACATTTGTTAATTGGTAGAATTAACCTATTGGGTCGCTAAACTTTCCTCACTTTCATGCAGTCTGGAAGGATCAGGATCGTATGGGGCAATGGAAATAACTTTTGACTTGAATCCTAGATGTGCCAGCTGAGGGTGGTGCACTGCTGGATTTGCTGCTCAAGGATAAGAAAGAAGTGATTGGAGTTCTTCTCTCAAGGATTTTTTGAAGGGAAGGTGGCTACTTCTCTGTTTTAAAAAATTATGTATTAGAAATAACCACATATTTGCTTGCAGAAATATTTAATTGCTTAATGATGGCAACAAAGTCATCAAATGCAAGGAAGTAGTCAAACATGAATAAAAGGGGAAAATCACAATATCATTTCATGGACCTTTCAATCCTGACCATTCCATAACCTTGAACAAATTTAAAAAATAAAAGCTGAAGCCTAATAACAAGAAATTTGTGTTCAATCCACTTGTAAATTAGTTAGTCAAGCTCCACATCTAAAGTGCTTTAATGGGTGTAATTAAGTGTAACTAGTCTTGGCTACTTTCTCAAGTGTGTAATAAAAACAGTTAAATAACATCCCTAGATGTACTTGTTTTCTAAGGTGAAAACCCAAAAAGTCCAGAGACATGAATAATATCATGATAGCAATATCTTTATCAAAGTAGATTTATGTGCCATTGCTGTTCTCTCCCACACCCTGGTGATAGAAGTTGCATTCCCTTCCAGTATTCTTCCTCTTCCTCCACTTTCAAAACTCAGTCATTATCAAATGCTTCCATCTTTTTTTAAATAACATGGTAATTAACCCTTGTTTGATGTTGGGAATGTAAGGCTGCTGAAATTACAGCTAGAAAGATATGAGAGTATGTACTGGATACGTATCCAAACCCTTTAACTTTAGATTATTCACCCAATTAAATGAGTTGGAATCAGTTAAACTTACAGCAAATATTTTGCTCTAAAACTCTAACTCAGTTAATAATAATTGACCTAACATATCAGAAATTATGTATAGTGTTACTAAATGTTCATTAGAGTTACATGATGTTATAGGTTCAGGTTCTAAAGGAATTTTTCTTCCCCCACCCTCACAATGAGGAGTGAATTGTCCCAGCCCGGGCCATTTGTCTCTAACAAAAGAACCAAGAGTACCGTGCTTAAGAGTGGGGGAGAGTGGCTCACGGGTTTTTGGAGAGTGGGCAGCAGGAGTCTGCAGGGAGAGACGGCGGAGGGAGAAACCCCGGAGTCTTGGGTTTCTTTCTTGCTTTTCCTGCTGTTTCCCTTTCCCATACCTGGATTACAAAGCTTGGATTTTTTTTTTTTGGGACTGTTTGTGGACTTTTGCCCAAGAGAGAGAGAGAGAGAGAGAGAGACAGAGACGACGACATCGCTAGCCGGGGGGCCTCTTACACCGGGCCTTCTGTGAGGGAGCCAGCAGCGCCCATCCTAGACGTGGGAGAACTTTNTATATATATATATATCATAGCTAGGAACTGTTATCCTTCCATTTATCATACCTTAATTAAATTTTGTTTTGAATTAAAGGAGATTTGTCTCTCTGTTTTAGTTATAAATTTTTCTAAGTTCTCTAAACTTAGACACATGATATCTAAAATATGGGATCTTTCCTAGTTAGAAGTGTGTCTAGATCTTATAATTTTAAATAGTGTATTCCTTTGAGTCCACAGTAAGTAGGTAAAGCACCTGAAGATAAGAATAAGCATGGATATTTTTGACTGAATGTCAAGGTGTGATTGGCAACTAATGCCGAGAGCAAAGTGTTCCTTGACTTCAAGGAACCGCTTCAAGTCCCACTCATGTGGGACTAATTAAGATTTGCCTTGTGAGAGGAAAAGGAGATTTGCTGCTATGCAAATCTCTCATTCCAGGACCTTGAGGATACAGAGCACCTGGAATTGTGTAGCAATTGGACGTTGCTTTCCATTGTACATTGGATAAAACTTTAGTTCTGCTTCTCATACTTCAGCCTTTTATCCAGTTTCTATTTTGAATCAGGCAGGCTTTGGCCAAGCGGTGTAAGACCCCACCTGTGGAGCCGGCTCCTCCTCTGAGGACGCCGGTTTGAATGCTGGAGGAACTCGCTGTCTCCGTCCGAACGTGCTTGGCCGTGGCAACCGAACCTCATGAGTAAAGGGGTTGGGGCCAGTTCCGCACACATTGTGCCTCACCTAAAAAATCCATTGTGCAGGCTTATCCCAAAATCTTCGTTCGCAAAGTCCAGCCAACAACAATAATTTCCACTCTTATCCTGAAGTGGAAATTTGCACCATTTTTGGTTGATTGAACCCAAGACAGCTCTGTGTGCAATAATAGTCTGGACTACAGGGATTGCAGAAATTTGTGATGGAGAGAGGCACAGTTTGGAGTAGCTACAAATTTGAAGGCCCAGGAACTCTAACACCCAATATTATGTTGGAGGAACAACACAGAAGGGCATGACCAATCTGGGAAGTTCTGGAGTTCACTAACAACAATGACCTGACCCAAGTTATAAAGAAGTCAACGAGGAAAGCCAGGTGCTCTTCTCAACCTTATACACACCAACAGGGAGGGGTTTCTTGGGGTTGTGAAGGTTGAAGGCAGTGACCATGAGATGGTGGAGTTCATCCTGAGAAGACAGAATGTTCAAGCTCGGAACATTCAAGATCAGTCTGAATAGTGTTGTAAGAAACATGATCTAGTTGAAGATGATCCAGTTCATTGCAGGGGGGTTGTACTAAGTGGTCTTTGGAGGTCCCTTCTGTGGTGGTTTGATTTTGGG
>VXAU01004125.1:22499-32750 GCA_013399695.1 Formicarius rufipectus | reverse complement strand
GACGGAGCGGCGGGAGATGCTGCCTAAGGCAGAGTCCAGCGACCACATCGCGGCCTGGGCGGGCCCCGCTGTGCCCCGCGCCCCTGCGCTGCCCAAGGCCGTGTCCAGCGAGTTCCTCGCCGGCGGGTGGGCGGGCCTGGCTCCCCGAGCTGAGCCGGGCGAGCTGCTCCTTCTCGGACGGCCCCTCGGCTATCCTGGCCCCGGAGAAGCCAACGATCAGCTGCCGGGCTGCCCAGAACGGGCCCCGGAGGACGGCACGTTCCGGTGAGCGGGGCCGCGGGGGGACCGCGGGAAGTTGGGGCGCAGGGAGCCGCGGTGCGCTGGAGCTGCACCTCTCCTAGCACTGTGGAGGATTTGGGGTGCGGGAGTGCAGTCAGGCAGGCTCCCGCCGGGCGAATGCCTGGTGCCGCTGTCCGTGCAGGATATCGTGACAGAGGCACCGGCTACGTGCCCCACTGTCCGTGGGCATTGCGCTCCCTCCCCGTTGACTTGTGCCCTATGACTGAGGCTCCTCCTGGCTGCTGCCAGAAGAGCCCGCGAGCTCTTTTGCTGGTGCACGTTGCACAATGGCATTGATGCGTTGTGAGAGATGTGGCTTTGCGCTAATGAAGGACACCACTGCGGAGCTGCAGCACCGCAGTCACATACACTGTACTGGCCTTTGGGGCTGGCAGGGGCTGAGGACTGAGATCCGGGTCCTTTTTACCGGGAGCTTGAGCAATGCATGACTCCTGGGGAAGGGTGAGGAAGCAGTTTTCCAGAGGCAACCTGCCTCAAAGGCTGCCTGCTGTGCCAGCCTGCCTGTGTCAGTCAGTGGTGATGAAAGCAAGGGCTCTTTGTGCTGGTTTTTAGAATTTCAGATGCAGATCCTGGGAGAATTTGCTAACAAGGACCAGTCTCCCTCAAATGAGAGTTAAGGGCCTGGTGTACATACCCTGACTAAGCTTCAGCCTTGGCTATTTCTGTTGCCAGCAAAAAGCTTCCTTGATGGAGTTGAGGTCTGACAGGGGGATAGAAACTCCTCTGAGCCCATGTGTTAGCCTGTTCTTTGTCCTCCCAAGCATCACAGTGGTCACCTGGAACGTGGGCACAGCCATGCCCCCAAATGATGTGACGTCCCTGCTGCACCTCAACACGGGCGAGACAAACGATGTGGACATGATCGCCATTGGGTAAGAGGGTGAGGTTCAGGGCCTTTTCCTCTGCCCTGCCATATCCCTTTCCAGGGAATCCCCATAGCATTGGGGCATGAGGAATGGGGTAGCTGAAGCTCCAGCCTCACTGGGACATGGGGAGCAGAGAGGGCTGTGCATGACAAGTGATACTATATCAGAAAAGGTGATTGAGAATCAGCTCCCTGTAAAATGTGAGTGCTGAGAAAAACCAAAACCCTTGAGTACTGATTAGACTTGAATCCTCAATGAGCCTGAGGCTGGCTGCACCAAGCCAAGTAAGCCCTGCTCTTGTGAGCCATGGCAGTCCTGGAGTCTGTAGTCTGCTGAAGCATTTTACTTGCCTGCCCGAGTCCTTTCGGAGCATTTTCTTCCTCTCTGCTTTTGTGCATGGTATGCAGGCCTCAAGGGCATAGATCTGCTGTTCACCCACAGCTGGATTGGCTCTGTGCCCCTGCTACATGGAGCTGCTGGCAAGGCGAGATGAGCTTGCTGTGGTGAGATGAGCTTGCCAGCATCTTGAGCACAGACTGGTCCCTCGAGGTCTGTGGTGGTGTGTGGATTCCTGCTAAGGCCAAGGCTGTGCTGTCTTTGCACAAGGAGTGGGAAGCAACCTCTGCCTGCAGGTGTGATGTGAGAGAGCTGAATCTGCCTCCAGGAGGCTCCCAGGGACTGCCCTGAAGCTCTCAGCCTGGGGGATAATGGTGTAAGGCTGAGGCTGCCAGAGCTACACCACTGGGAGCCAGTCTCCCAGTCCCCTCAGCCTTGCAGACCAATGGGATGGGACTCTGCAAGCTTGAAGATGGACCTGGGTTGGATGGGGATGTGGGGGTGCAGCTGACAGCACTGGACCTGCTGGGACCGTGTTTGGTCCAGGGCAAGTTATGCTGCTGCTCCCCACCTCCCGGCATCTCTGTTTGGCTGTCTCCTTCCTCTGACCTTGTGCACCAACCACCTGATATTTTTGAGCAAGACACCTCCTGATTCTGCTGTTCTCTGTGGGCATTCTTTCCTGTCTTCACTAATTGCTGAGCTGGGAGGAGCACTACTAACTTTCTGGTTGCTGCTGCTCTGAGCTGGGTGGCTTGAATGCATCTGGACACCTTGTGCTGGTGAGACTTGACCTCTCTGTAGAGACTGATTCAGCTGAAAGGCCCTGTAAGCCCCTCTTGCACCCTGAGATGGGATTTAGGCTGCTGTCCAGCCCTTTGCAGCTGAACTGCTTCTGCTTTAGAAAGGAACAAGGCCTCCTGGGTTCAGGGCCACTTGTGCCTCCTGCCAGCACATGGTCCAGCATCACTGAAGCAAGGATGTGGCTGGTTTGTGCTCTAAACCCAGGGTCTTCCCTTAAACTGCCCTTCCCACCCTGTACTGCTCCCCAGTACTGTGCTTTGGCAACTCTCCTAAGGAGTTCTCGCTAGCAGAGACATTTTGTTGGGGTGGCTAAGGGACCTATCCCTTTCTTCCCAGGCTGCAGGAGGTGAACTCCAAGATAAACAAGCGCCTGAAGGATGCCCTCTTCACAGATCAGTGGACTGAGCTCTTCATGGATGTGCTGAGTCCCTTTCACTTCATCCTGGTAAGGAGTCCTGAAGAATCTGGCAGCTGGTGTTCCCACTGCCTACCAGGCACGTGTGCCACAGGGAGGGAGAGTTGGATTGCAGGGCAGAGGGAGGTGCAGTTGAAGAGCTGGCTGGAGAGACAGCCTGTAACCTCCAAACAGTGTGTGGGTGCTGGTGCTGCACCTCACCAGCAAGCTGTGTGGTTTGTGCCACCCTGGTCCTTTTCCTGTGTTTATGTTTCCCCTCTTACTCTGGGGCCATTTCTTTCTACCCACTGCATCAAAACAGGGTGCAAAGGTGAATGTGGGAAATGGCCTGTGCTGCTGGCAGCACCCTGTAGGCCCCAGGGCAGGTTCAGCTCCCCAAGGCACTCACCCCAGAGCATATGTTAGCCTAGCATCTCTGAGTCTCAGGCTCAGCTATGGGTGTTCAGGAGGGTGCATGCAGATCTCTGAACTGTATGTTCTGTGAGTCATATGCAGGATGAGAGGGCACAGGAAGGGTGGAGATGCTGGCTCATAGCCACTATGGGGTCTCTACCATCCTGCTCTAGGCCCTGCTCCCATTCCAGGTCAGCACGGTGCGGATGCAAGGTGTGATCCTGCTGGTGTTTGCCAAGTACTACCACCTGCCCTTCCTGCAGGACATCCAGACAGACTGCACGAGGACAGGGCTGGGGGGCTACTGGGTGAGTGTGGCCTCGGGGGAAGGTGGCAAGAGGCAAGTTTCCCAAGGAGTCATGGGATCCTCTTGGTGCAGGGCAACAAGGGTGGGGTGAGTATTCGTCTCTCCATCTTCGGCCACATGGTCTGCTTCTTGAACTGCCACCTGCCAGCACACCTGGAGAAGACGGAACAGCGCAAGGAGGACTTTGCCACCATACTGCACATGCAGCAGTTTGAGGGGCGTGTGGCCAACGGCATCCTAGATCATGAGTGCGTACCCCACCACTTTGCTTCCCAGTCTAGGCTCTAGTGCCACCCCCAGTCCTTGACCCCCTCTATTCAGAGTCTGGGATCTGTCCTCTGCATCCCAACACAGCTTGCTGGTCTTGCCTGCATTGCTGCAGAACTGTCCATGGCCCAGTGGGAACTCACAATGGTGGAGTAGGTATTTAGAGAGGTCCTTGAGGTCCTGCAGGGCACATTAAGGCTTGGTGCAGCTCTTGCTGTACTAACACTGTTGCAGTCTGAGACTGGTGTGCTGCACAGGCTGTGTGATCTGATGCTGGTGGAAATTTCTGTGAAATTTCACCATTTCTGGAAATTGCTGTGGAAATTTCCACCCTTGGTTTCAGCTCAGGGAAGTCTGTCCCATTTGATTAATGGTGCTTGGTCCCACCTTGCAGAATCCTGACAGCTGGCAGGACCTGTGCCAGTTGCTCCCAAGAGCACCTGTGCTTTGGCCTGAGGCTGCACACAGGCTGGGGACATTTTCCCCCCTGCTGTCCCTGGCTCCAGTAGCCTCAGCCCTTGCAGCCCATTGCCCTCCCTCCCACCCACAGCCTCGTGTTCTGGTTTGGGGACCTCAATTTCCGCATCGAGAGCCTGGACATCTGCTTTGTGAAGTATGCCATCGACAGCAATGTCCTGAGCCAGCTCTGGGAGAAGGACCAGGTGAGGGATGGGCATGTTGCCAGCCTCCACTGGTCCCTGCGCAGTGTTTGACTCTCCCCAAAACTGCCTGTGCAGCTGTGTGACAGGACATGTCCCCTTGCAGTCCATAGCGCATGAAGGTCACTGGCTTTCTTGTCTCTATGGGAAAGGGACAGCAGAGTCCCAGGCTGAACTGGATGGAGCTGGGCATGTGCTTCCCTTGTCAGTGTGAGAGGAAGATGTGAGGCATTGGGTCTGTGAACTGGCTGCTGGCATGGATGAATAAACCCTGAGAGTTGTGGGAGGTGGCAAGAATGAAGCAGGAGTGTGATTGTGTGAGAGTGGAGAGAGATCTTCGATGGCTTGTGTAAGGTTCTGGCCATGGGGGCTGGTGTGCTCTTCTATGTCCTCTTTTTCCCACAGCTGAACATTGCCAAAAGCACCTGGCCTGTTCTCAGAGGCTTTCAAGAGGGACCCCTGAACTTCCCACCCACCTTTAAGTTTGATGTGGGCACCAACAAGTATGACAGCAGGTAGGAGTGCAAAGCTGGGCATGTGCTGGGGTAGAGGGATGCAGGAGTGGTGAGGCTCAGAGCCAGGGTGGATGTTTGTATGGATGGGTGGGGGGAGCAGATCTGATGGGACAGGCATGGGCTGGACAGGGACATGACTGCGGTGCTGGTGCCAGTGTGGCTGCACTGAGTTGAATGCTGACTTGAACTGCATCCCCTTGCCCATGCATGCCATAGTGCCAGGGGGAGGCAGTTTGGGTCAGAGCCCACTGCCCCTGCCCAGCAAGAGATTCCCCTCTGTGTCCTGCAGTGCCAAGAAGCGAAAACCTGCCTGGACTGACCGCATCCTGTGGAAGATCAAATCTCCCAGCACAGGGCTGGAGGCAGGCAGGCGCCAGCTCAGCCGGGGTGTGCTGTCAGTGAGCCAGCTCTGCTACTGCAGCCACATGGAGTACACTGTCAGTGACCACAAGCCAGTAGCTGCCATCTTTTCTGTGCAGGTGAGCACTGTTGAGGGCTGCTGGGAATGCAGTCAGGAGCCACACGGATGGGATGCTCAGCTTATTTGCAGGGGGGGGAGAGTTCTTCTTTTATGTCTGTTTGGCAAACTCAGCTGCCTTGTCCCCGGCCAGGGGCTGCTCTTGGTGTATGCATGGCAGTCCAGCCCCAGAGAAGTGCCCCTGGGTAGTGGGGCAGCTCTTTGCCATGCCCTTGCTCACCATGTACCTGTCTCTGACAGTTTGCTTCCAAGGTGGACAAGCCCCCGGTTGAGATTTATGTGGCTGACGAGTGGAGCAGGCCTGAGCAAGCGGTTGTCAGGTACAAGATGGCTGTTGGCTTCCACCGGAGCTCCTGGGACTGGATAGGACTCTACCGGGTAGGGGCTTGGGGGCTGCTGGGGCTGGAGGGAGTGGGGAGCACTGCACAGCGCTGTGAGGTCCCTTCTTAGCTAACCTCCACCAGCGAACATGGTGCACAGTGTGGAGCTGTGCCCTCCCTTCCCCTGGCAGCATGATGTGGCCCCACTTCAGGAGGCTCAGGTCCAGCAGTTCCCTCTTCTGCTCTGTGGGCCCCATAGGGCCCTGGTACACCTTGGTGGGGAGTACAAGGCAGCTCTAGGGCTCCATCTGTAAGCAGAAGGGGCTAAGCAAGAGGAGAGTGAAGGTGAGGCATGGGTTACGCTGATGTTTCTCCACTCATCTGTGTTCTATGTAACACAGGTGGGCTTTCGGCACCCTAAAGACTACGTTTCCTATGTCTGGGCCAGAAGCGATGATGGGGAGCGCTGCCTGGAGAAGCAGCTGTGTGCTCAGGTGAGCTGGGGCCAGCCCTGCCGTCCTGCTGGCACGTCTGCCCCACTGTGAGAGGACAATGGCCCCTTTGTGTCCCTGGATGGGGGAGGAGGACACCTTACTGCTTTGTGCTGAGCCTTGGGCAGGCCCATGGTGCTGGCAGCAAGGATTTGTGCTTTTGGTTGAGGCTGGAGGTAGAAGGGGCCACCCCTCTGCCCAGTCCTGGTGTCCACCAGGTGTCTCTGGGCTGCAGGTGATGTTCTCTGAGGAAGTGCTTCCCAAGGGGAATGGCGAGTACATCCTTGGATACTACAGCAACACTTCCAGCAGCATCGCTGGTGTGACTGAGCCCTTCCAGGTGAGCATAACCAAGAAATGGGGATGAGGGGCTGGGGGAGGTGGGGGGAGATGTGTGTGGGGGTCACTGGCTGGGAGAGGCCAGCTGCTGTGGTACCCCACAGGCCCCTGTGAGAGTCAGCCAGCAGTGCTGATGCAGGGGTGCAGATCTCCCTGCCCAGGTCAGAGGAGGGCAGCAGCCCCACAGACAGCTCAGGCAGCAGCTCAGAAGAGGATGACAGTACACTTGTCCTGTTGGCCCCCAAATCCCGTAGCCCCAGCCCGGGCAAGATGAAAAGGCACCGGAGCCGAAGCCCCAGCCTTGCCAAGTTCCAGGGCCTCATCCTGCGGCCATCAAGCCGGGACAGGGGTATGAGCCGCAGCCCCTCACCCCAGAGCCGACGTGGCCTCCCTAGGGATATCCCCACCATCCGCGTGTCCCAGAAGGAGTTGGGGCAGGAAGCCAACAGCCTAGAGGGCAGCTCTTTCTACCAGACTGTGCAGGAGCAGGGTGGCTCCCACTGTGTGTCCACTGACAGCCCCCTGGCCAGGGCTGACCCTCGGAACCTGGGCCTGCTGCCTGCCCTCCGCCTGGAGATGATTGACCAGGCCCTTGGCCAGCAGTGGGAGAACGTGGACCAGGGCTATTATCCCTGCCAGAAGATGAGCCCCACCAGCCCCCCAGGCTGTCGCACCTCCTCGAAAGAGGGGTGCAGCCCCCAGGAACTGGACAGCCATAGCTGTGCCATGGGCCGCTGATGCAGTGACCCCTCTCCTCTCCATAGCACGCTCGCTGTGTACTTTTCCTCTGCCTCTTTCCTGCTGACATCCCTTTCCTTATTTATTGCAGTGGCTCCTCACCCCTGTTGTGTGCCTGGCAGGTAGGGGCGCTCCCCATAGCCCAAGTTGCTGCCCAGGTCAGGGCTGGGAGGTGACCCAGCGGAGGGTGTGCAAAGCTGGCCTAGTGCAATGTGGGGAGACTCTCACGAACTTCCAAGTGCAGGACTCTTCAGTTGCAGGGCAGGAGTGCTGGCCTCGCACCCAAGGTGGCAGGGGAGGCCAGGGCAGGGCTCTGGTAGGAATGGTGATGGGCAGAGTGAGGACCACTCTAGGGTACCCCAGAGATCAAGGCTTGCTCCTTCCCTGCTCTACCACTGTGCCTCAGCCTGGACATAGTGCAAGCAACAAAATAAACAATCCTGCCCACCCCAGCTGCACTGTGGTCACTGCTGGAGCGCAGGATCAGCCCTGGGAGTGGGGGCTGCAGTGTGAACAGGGAGCATTAGGCTTAGCCCTGACACCGTATACCATGCTCTGACCACCCTTTATCTTTTGCTGCATACAGGGACTGACCCCAGCCTTCCTACCATGCCTGGGGAAGGGCGTCAGGATCACACCTCACTGCTCAGGCCCTGCAGTTGAAGGGTCACCAATCCAGAGGTGCGGGAGGCTCTGCTCTCCCATCCCCCCGGCCCCAGAGCACAACAGGGAAGGAGGATGATGGGTTTCCCCTTTCCTGAGTCCTGCTATTTCTTTCCCTTTGCTTTGATGCTCATGGATGGCAGCCACAGCTCCTTGAGTCTTCTCAGTCCCTCTGCCTGCTTTGGCTGTGGTCCCCAGCTCCCTGCACTCATGCTGGCAGTCATGCTCAGTGCCATCTTTTGACTCAAGGAGCAGAAACCAAGCAGTTCCAGGCTGCAGCTAAGGCACAGTACATCTTCCCTTCCTTCCCAAGACAGTTCAGGCATCATTGAGGCACTGTGTAGGTCTGAGCACCCAGACTCTGCTCCATGGTCAGGTGCTGGCACCGCTCACCGAGGGTGCCTCTGCTGGTCCACGTCTTCCAGTGTGAATGCTTGGCCTTGGAGCTCACATGAAGAGGGCTCCAATGCCTCAGGGTCTTTTTGAGCTGTTGTGCAGGTAAAAGCACAGCCCTGGTCACTGTAGTACACCTACTGGAGAAGCAAGTCGGGGAATGTCAGTGTAACCCTGCAGCACTGACAGCAACTGCCTGGCCTGCAGGCTGCTTGTGGAATGGCAGAGCAGGGGCAAATGCTTGCACTGCTGGCTTCATGCCCCATGCAGGCCACAGTCCCTTGACCCTCTGCACTTACCTGTGTTGTGACCCCCTGCCTGGGCTGCAGGCACCAGGCTTCTCCAGGACAAAGCAGTCTCTGGTGATATAGTCAGCCAGGGCAGCCACCTCAACGTCACTGCAGTTCCTCACCTTGCGCAGGCACCGTGCCAGCCTGCAGACACAGGAGGAGTGCAGTCAACAGGTGCTGGTCAGGGCAGACATCCCACCTCTGATCCCAAACTGCACACACTGCCCTCTTCCTCTTGGACACACACCTGTGGGTGCAGTTGCAGTGGAGGAGTGTCTGGCTGTTCACATTGTGCAGCTGGTACCTCACCTCGTGGGGTGCAATCTGGTGCTCACACTTGCCCAGGAGTCTGTAGCACCTGCACGTTATGTGTGGGCCTGAGGACAGCAGGGAGGTGAAGGACAGCACATGACCCCACCAGACTGGGCCTTGAGATGCCCCAGCTGTGGTGCACACTCTGCCCATGGCACCAGCTCACCCTGCTGCCTGTGCCCCTCCACAGTAGGCACTGGGGTGGGCACACACCACAGTGCAGTTGGGCTGGGCCTGGTGCTGCTCTCCCAAGGGCGAGCTGAGCCCCCAACACCTTGTTCAACTTGTGCTGGTACACTCCTTGCTCGAGCTGGATCCTGTCCCAACATGGTCAGTGCTGTTGAGGGGCCAGACTTCAGCTCCCACTGTCCTGCTGGGTGCCTGGTTGTGGGCTCAGCCTTGTCTCTCGCCAGCGCAGGGATACCTGGGCCCTTCTGGGCTGTCTCAGGTTTCCGTGCCTGGCGGTGTCTGGGTTTTGGCCCCAGTTTCTGTCGGAGCCGCTTGCGCTCCCCTCTAGAGGAATTCCTTCCCTTCCCCAGAGGCTGTGCAACGGGTTTGCCTCTCTCCTCAGTAGGTAGGCTGGGGTGGTACTGACTTTGCTGCACCATCCTGGCCAAGGACACTACAGCATAACGCTCACACCTAGGGACACCACGCACCGTGAGACCCTGCACATCAACCCAGCCAAGCCATGCCCGGTAGGCAAGCTGGGCAGGGTGAGCTAGGGGCACTCACCCGCAGGCACTCACCCACCCCACCAGTGCCACTGGACACACTCCTCGCTCTCTTCCAGCACAAAGCATGGCACCTCCAGCAGGTTGAAGAAGGTGACGCCGATGATGTTGGAGACGGTGTCACTGATAGCGAGCAGGCACTGCCGGAACCTGCAGACAGGGACCGGTGAGCGGGATGAGTCTCCCCAACTCTCCCGGTGCCGCTCCCCCGGCCCCGGGCGCACCTGGCGTCGCAGTCGCAGTGGGACACGGTGTGCAGGCGGTAGTTGCGGATGCCGTAATTGAACTGCAGCGCCGTGATCTGCGCCCAGCACTGGTCGTGCTCTCGGCAGCACCGGTCGGGGCCGCGGAACAGCCCTGCGGAGGCGCCGGTGAGCGCGGCCCCGCGGAGGGAGCCCGGGTGCCCCGGCCGCCGGGTGCCCCGGCCGCCACGTACCCAGCTCGCTCCAGTTCCCTGCCGAGTTCCCGGCGCCACACCACAGCGTGCCTGGCAGCGTCCAGCCCCGGCGTCGGCGGCGTCGCGCTCCTGGCTTTGCGGGATCGGTGCAGGCGGCGCGGCGCCGCCACAGCACGGACAGGGCCCTGCGCAGCGCGGCCCCGGGCGCAGCGGGCGGGCGGCGCGCGCAGGTGG
>VXAU01004125.1:0-14795 GCA_013399695.1 Formicarius rufipectus | reverse complement strand
GAAAGGCAAGAAAGAAACCCAAGACTCCGGGGTTTCTCTCTCTCCGCCGTCTCTCGCTGCCGACTCCCGCTGCCGACTCCCCAAAAACCAGTGTGCCCTTCTCCCCCACCCTTAATCACCGTACTCTTGCTTCCTTTGTTAGAGACAAAAGGACTGGGCTAGGACAATTCGCTCCTCATTCTGAGGGTGGGGAAAGAAAAATTCCATCAGTTTCTGAACCTATAACACACATGAGTGTGTGTTACTCCCAGTTGGGCAGAGCCAGGGCCACTGCACAGCCAGTATCACCCTGAGCATTGCAGACTCATGGGGGCTGATAGAGTTGCATCCTGTCTGCCCTGGCCCACAGCATCCCCGCCACATCCACATCATTGCCACACAAAGCAAAAGGGTCTGAGTGCAGGACACGCTAAAAACTTGAGGATTCCTCCTTGTGGTGGTTTTCACACGGTGTCCACCTAAACCACCAGGCCCCCCCTTTCCCAGAGGGAAAGGAAAAGGTGGAAAGGTAAAACAAACTCAGAGTAGCTAAATACTTAGATTTATTACTAACAAGATAACTAAAACTAAGAGTAATAAAACTAAAAAGTAAGAAATAAATCAGTCTTAAGAACACCCTTCCCATCCCACTCCTCCCTCTTTCCAGCAGTTCCAGGGAGCAGGGAATGGGGGTTTTGCAGGTGGTTGTTGTTGCTGCCATTGCTCTTGTCCTGGGGGTCACTCCATGGGGGGCAGTCGGGTCTCTGCCCCCCGATGGGCTCCGTGGGCTGCAGGGGGACAACCTGCTCCCCCACGGTCCTGCCCACGGGCTGCAGGGGGGCCACAGCTCTGAGTCCTTCCCCTGCTCCCCTGGGGTCCCTCCCAAGGGGGACAGTCCTGGATAGACTCTCCAAGGTGAGTCCACCCCCCGGGCAACACTTCTACCGGGGGGAAAAACTTGCTCCAGGTGGGGCTCCTTCTCCAGGAGTCATGGCCATGAGTCTCTTCAGGATCTCGCTCCATCCTGGGCCTCCCACAGGGCAACAACTCCTTCTGCATCCACCTGCTCCTCCAGGGGCTGCAGGGGGGTCTGTGCACCCCAAAAGATCTCCATGGGCTTCAGGGAGATGGAGGAGGAATAGCTTTCAGTCCTTCCTCCATCTCCCTGCTCCAGCATGGGGTCCCTCCTCCTCCTGCTCTGACCTTGGTCTCTGCATTGCTATCTTATGGCTGGAATTTCAACTGCGCAACACTCCTAATTCTTAAATATGTTATCAAAGAGGCATGACTGTGATTCTTAATTGGCTCAACTCTGTCCACCAGTAGGAAGTCCCTCCTGGCCCTGGCTGTCATTGGCTCCACAGGACAGTGGAAGCTTCTAGCAGCTTCTAACAGAAACCATCCTGGAAGCCCCCCCTTCTACTAAAATTCAGCTACAGAAACCCATGACACTCCTTGAACCCCACACATCTCCTAGTAAAGCCAGTTTCCCTGCTTCTGGTAAAGGCAGTAGCCAATTTCAAATGGCCTCGGGCCCCAGACAATTTCCTCTTCCCACTGGTGCTGAGACTGATGCAATCAGACTGTGGGCTTCTCTTGACTCACTCTGATGAAATGGCTGTGGCAGCTCCCATTTGTATGTCCAGCATAGAGACAAGGCAGATACACACAGACACAATTTCAGGAATTTTTACAGTGTAATCCTCAGGAACAACCACACTACAGGGCCTCTGCAGATGTTGGCCAGCAACAGGATGAGGCCAGCTGTGCCTGAAGCTGTCGAAGCCCGTCAGCAGTGACAGAGCAGGGCAGTTACACAGAGCAGCAATTAATGGATCAAGTCCTGGGAGACATAGCACACTGCTAACACTAGAGATTGTGCCAAGGGAACCAGGATTTGGAAGCCTCCCCGTCCCTGTCTAAAGGTGGTGGCCTTGGCCCTTGCCAATGTCAGAACCCTCTGTGACATTGGTTTGGGGCGCAGTGTTTGTTGTAAATTCTCACCAGACTGAACTAAAACACCAGACACATGTCAGGGAACTCTTCTGCTTTATTGCACAGTCACTGTAACTCTGGCAACCAGCACTGTTTAGGCTCCAAAGATGTTGGCTAACAAGCCCTTAAATTGTTATAATGCACTTCCACAGGAGTGGTGGCTAACAAGCCCTTGATTTTGTACTGTAGACTTCAGTAAGTACTCAATTCCCAAAATAAACACCTCAAATGTGCTGGCTTTCAAGCCACAACACCCTTCCATAAACTCCCCACTCCCATGTCAAAGTTCAGTACAGAGCATGGGGTAGAATATGATAGCTGTGCTTTGCCCAGGCAAAGCAGGGGAGGAGAGAAATAAAGACAGAAAAGGTGTTTTGTGGAATAAACCTCCTCTAATCCAGTGAGGTTCTAGAGAGCTCCGTTTATTCCAGGCCCAGGATGCATGGGGGATCGCTCCTCCAAAAACATGCGCATCTGGTTGAGTTAACAAAGGGTTTATAAGCAAGTAAGTTATACATATTCAGTTTTCTTTTATGCACAAACATTATTTCCTTGGAGAAGGCGGGGTTATTATAATGAGCCTCAGGAACTGATTTCCATTTTCTCTGCCCTGTGCTGCATCTTCTTGCGTGCACTGTTCCTCCTGGGAATTCAGGGTGGGGGTCCGCGGGGGTCTTTAGGGATGAAGCAAGAGGTCTTCCTCCTGCACCTTTTGCTCAAAACTGGTCCAGACCAGTCTTGTTTGCAACTGTAACTGGTCTAATTGGACTTATCTTGTTCTTTTGACATGTTCTCTGATTTATCACTGGGTATCCTGGCTGTTTTAATTGGTCCAAGAAGTCCTGGGCCGCTTGGCATGGCCCCTTCCAAGGACACTGTGTGAGTTTTGCTGCAGTGAATTTCATACTACTAAGCAAATTCTATGATAAGTATAAAAGCACAGAAAATAAGCATCATTATAAGCCCTGGGTAAATAAGCATAAACAAAACAGGCATAAACAAAATGAGCATAAGCAAACAAAATAAGCATCATAACCCCCAGCAAAATAAACATAGGCTTCCCCCTCCCTTCCCCCTCATCAAAGGGAAAGAGAGAACAAAGGTTATCAACAGTCTGTAGATTCCATGTTGGTCCTGCAACATGGATGATCTGAGCTGGCATTGTGAGGCAAAGGTGAAAGAGAAAGGGAGGAAAAAGAGAGTGAGGGTGCCCAATACACCTACTTTCCTAGTTAATCTGGTGCATGCTTCTTGTGTAAACTAGACTTTTCATGCCATTTTGTTTGTGCTTGCACAGCCAGCCCTTTGAGCCTCCTCCTGGAAGTGAGTTGAGGGGAGGGGATTGAGCTGGAATCTCAAGATGAAGCTGGAAGCTGACTCAGAACACACTGCCCTACCTCTGTGAGACCCACTCATTCAATCACACCTTTCCTGTCATGTCAGAATGTTTTAGACAAAACATACTTACGCCAGGTCCATCACAGCTGTCAGGAATGGCTATTCTGCAGTAGCACCAAAATTTTGTGAGCTGAGGAGTGAATCTGGCCTAGAAAACCAACGAATTAATTAGAAAATTCGGCTACTCTTCCAGAAATCTGCCGCTGAAGCATCCCTGAAGAAAAGGCGGTACTGGTCAGAAGGTGGCCTGTTTTTATTTTGGATTATCACAGCACCTCTAGCAATGTCATAGCATGTCAGTCAATTTGGAGGGCAAGAACAGCTTAATGGGCCCTCCAGCCTTGGGACTGCCTTTACCATGTGGCCACACCACATGCATAGTCACCTCGTGACCCATCCTTGGGGCTGACAGCCACCTCTTCTGTTCTCTGTGTCAGAGGTTCTCGGTGGAAGGAAAAGGTTGATTTTCATAATTTTCTTTTGGATTCACTACATGGTCAAAGCAGAGCTGAACATTATTCTTGGAAAGCATGAAATAAAAATACAGGAGGAGCTACACAAGCATTACAATGCACCTCCACCGGCCAAGATGTAATTCAGGGCTATTCACTGGCACGGACCTCCTATTGCAGAAACACCACTCTGAGCACTCAGAGAGATTCTGTGAGCAGATTTGGTTGTTACTTCACTGACACTACAGCTGGTGGTGGTGTCAGGTTTTCAGTCGGGAGCGACTGAGAGCCCAAAGCGCAGCTCTGGGACTGTCGGGGTGGGGAGCACACAGTGCTCCCGGCACAGCATCCATGGGCAGGTCCAGTGGGCACCGAGCAGGGCGCAGAGCCCGCAGCACCCAGGGGACATGTCCAGGGGCAGGTGTCCAGGGGCAGGTGTCCAGGAGCAGGTGTCCAGGAGCCTTGTCCTAGCAAATGCAGGAGCTCCAGGCAGCAGGGACTGTCCTGGGGTTTGGGTCGGTGTGTTTCCTGTGTGGGAGTCCAGCAGCAGTAGTGACCAGCCCTCTGTGTGTGCCCAGGGAACAGCATCCAACCACGGTGTCATGTGGAAGCTAAAGGCCCCGCTTAAAGAAAAGGGGGTTTGGACAACCTCCAGAGGTTCCTTCCAAACTAATTCCCTTTCTTGGGAATGTCATGGGTTTCTGTAGCTGAATTTTAGTAGAAAGGGGTGCTTCCAGGATGGTTTCTGTTAGAAGCTGCCAGAAGTTTCTCCTGTCCTGTGGAGCCAAGGACAGCCAGGGCCAGGAGGGACCTCCTGCTGGTGGACAGAGTTGAGCCAGTTAAGAATCACAGTCACAGCTCTGGGATCACATATTTAAGAATTAGGAGTGTTGCGCAGTTGAAATTCCAGCCGTAAGATAACAAAGCAGAGACAAGGTCGGAGCAGGAGGTGAAGGAGGGCCCCCATGCTGGAGCAGGGTTGGGGGAAGGACTGAAAGCTATTCCCCCCACTCCCTGCAGCCCGTGTAGATCCATCAGGGTGCACAGACCCCCCTTGCAGCCCCTGGAGGAGCAGGTAGATGCCCTAAGGAGTTGTCCTGTGGAAGGCCCAGGAGGGAGCGAGATCAGGTTTTTCCCCCAGCAGAAGTGTTGCCAGAGGGTGGACTCACCTTGGAGAGTCTATCCAGGACTGTCCCCCTTGGGAGGGACCCCAGGGGAGCAGGGGAAGGACTCAGAGCTGTGGCCCCCCTGCAGCCCGTGGGCAGGACCGTGGGGGAGCAGGTTGTCCCCCTGCAGCCCACGGAGCCCATCGGGGGGCAGAGACCCGACTGCCCCCCATGGAGTGACCCACAGGACAAGAGCAATGGCAGCAACAACACCCACCTGCAAAACCCCCATTCCCTGCTCCCTGGGACTGCTGGAGGGAGGGAGGAGTGGGAGGAGAGGGGTGTTCTTAAGACTGATTTATTTCTTGCTTTTTAGTTTTATTACTCTTAGTTTTAGTTCTTATCTTGTTAGTAATACATACAAGTATTTAGCTACTCTGAGTTTGTTTTGCCATTATCTCTCAGCTAGTTTTTTTTTCTCACCTTTCCTCCTTTTCCTTTCCCTCTGGGAAAAGGGGGGGTCTGGAGGTTTGGGTGGACACTGGGTGAAAACTGCCACAGGGAAGAAGATAAGCTCTTTGGAAAGACATACCCTAACTGGTGGATTTTTAGAGTTGGAGAGAGACTTGGAAATCTGCCCTATGTGCAACAAAATCTCTGCAATCTGGACCCTGTTTTTATTTCCACACAAGTTTTTCACCTACTTCCATTGCTTTGAAACCTCCAGCAGTACATTTCCTGCTTGGCTTTTGTCCTCCACCTCCTTCACCAAGTACCTTGTCCCCCACCACGCCTTCCCCCAACCAAGCAGTTGGAAAAGCAGGGCAAAAGGTAGAGGAAGGGAGTACTGGGGCTCCACAGTCCCTGCCAGCAGCCTCGGGAGCACTGGCAGATGTCTGTGCATTGCTCAGGTTGAGGTGGAGAGAAGGCTTCTGCTCTGTGCATTGAGTAGACCCCCAGAAGTTGTCTTCAAAAGAGACCTAAACAAACCTCCCTCATAAAGACTCGGGGTGCAATGAAAAAGCTTGAGGCTGGAGTAGAGGAGGTGAATGTCCTGGGGTTGTGGGCCTGGATTTGTCATTGATTACCTTCTAGCACACCAACCCTCTGTCCTCTTCTCCCTTTCAGATGCCCCGTCTTGTGCTGGATAGCTGTTAGAACCTGGTGAGCACTTGTGGTTCATCATGGAATTCCTCATTTCAGTGAGTAGTCTGTCCTTTACAGAGCAGATGAACATCCTGACTGGCCTGCCCTGTTGCAGAATGCAGAAAATTGGATATTCTGTGAATATTCTGTGAACAATTCATTGTGCAGTTCCCAGGAGAAGCAGGCCTGTGTTTACAGATTTCAAGAGAGCAGTTCGCAGCCTTGGAGTGAGAACTTATCTATAAGAAGAACATCTGCTGTTACTCCCCAAATTCCTTCAGAGAGCCATCATGGGATGAGTTCTTCAGGAGGAGTTAATTAACATTAACACCTATGAACTGCGGACTTTAGGTGGCCTGAGAATGAACAGTTCTAAGCTGACCAATCATTTGATATAATGATGTAACTGAAAAGCATAGATTATAAATACAGTGTGTGATATGTTAATAAAGCTTTTTCCTTTCGGCTGGACTCACGGCATGGAGTGGGTGTGTGAGTGTGTGAGCCTTAAGGGGCCTGTGCTGCCCTGAATTGGCTCTGGGTGAGCTCTCGTGTGAGCTCTTATATTTCTATATAGAGATATATATTTTTTATTTTATTTTACTTTACTGCCCCAAGGAGCCAGAGCAATGTCTGTTCTTATCGTTTATTTAGGTTTTTATTTAGTAAATCAGATGCCTCTTATTTTGTACCAAAACTTTTGAGGTTGGCACAAGAGAATTAATTGGGACACTGCTTTTCCTACAAACACCAGGTCTCAGTGTGATTACTTTTAACCACTGCTCAGCTATGTCACTGATCATCAGAGCTTTTCAGTTGGGTCTCTTTTAGGAGGAAAACTTGGCTGCAGGAAGGCTCAGGAAAGCTCAGGACAGCTTTCTGAAAGGGAGTTCCCTCTGAAAACCCCAGAGGAGACTAATGCTGCTGCTGTTGCATTTCTGCAGCTCTCTCTAAGAATCACTGTGTGCATAGGGGAGAAATGAAAAAATCTCAGGGAATCTGAAAGGTACCTAAATCAAGAACAGGCAAACCTGACATCACTGTAATTTGGAAGAGCAAGGGATGAGCTATCAGAACCACGGTCAAGGGACTGTTACTAGGCAGCAGAGCTAATGTTGACCTGAGGGGCCTGGGCAGAGCCCAGACCTCTTTGAATGCAGTGGCAAGACCTGTCACAAGTTAAGGACCAGTTCCTCTGAAGCTTTGGGCTTGCATTGAAACTGAAAATGCTCCAGACCCTGAAAGGGAACAGTAGCAGCTGCAGCAGCCAATGCAGAGCAGCATTGTGGCCATGGGAGCCGTGCAGAGGGAAGGGGTAGCCTCACCTGGCCCAGAGAAGCGGTGCAGTAGGGAGCTCTGTGGAGCAGAACGTGAAAAGAAGGAGGTGCTGTAGCAGCTGATGACTGATCCCTGGACTCCTGTGGCAGGTCTGGTGTCTCCTGGATCCTCCTCCACACCTGCCATGCACCTCCACACTTCAGCAGCACAGTCCCAGCTACCTCCAGCACCTGCAGTTGGGATGTACTGCACCTTAGGGGAAAGGTCAGCATCCCTGAGACCCCTGGGGTGCTCTGTGCCATGTCCCATCCTGCCCCGTGCTGACATGTCATCTTCCCCACTTGCCACTGGGGCCAGTCCCCAGTGCCTACAGGGACAGGCTCAGAGTTTAGCACTGAGGGTGCTGTGGCTCTGTGCTGCTGAGTGAGCATCACTGGGGCCTCTGACAAGGCATTACCATTTGGAAAGATCCCAATATACTGTCCCATCACTGCCTGAGAGGTGCTGGGAGTTCTCTCCACTGGTGCCCCCATGGAGATAGCTCTGGCTGGGCCTGAAGACTCCTGGCATCCCCACAGGACAGCTTTCCTCACAGACACTGCAGAAGTTATTCCCTGTTCCCAGAGTCAGAGCCTACCCTGGTCCCAGGGCACACAGCTGGAGTCAGTTGTGCTCTGGTCGGTCCTCTCAAAGCACGAACACGCCCACCAGGAGGTCTCTGCCAAACCAGCAGCAGGGCTGTGCCTGCTGGAAGAACATGGGGGTGCAGGGCTGCCACTCCATCCCTGAGCAGCACTGTCCTGCCCACCAGTCCCCCCATCACCACCAGCCCCCCAGGAGAGACCAGGCTTGCCCGTAGTCACCTCTGACTCTGGCCTTGCCGAGGCAGCTGTGCCAAAGCACCTACCAGAACCGGATGAGACTGTTTCCCTGAGAGCCACAATGTTTCTTCACTCCATATGGCTAGCGCAGGTGCAAAGAAACAAATTAGCATGGTTGTCAGGGGTGGAGAGTCCACCCAAAAGACATCCTGATCTTCCTATTGCGTCCCAGACTTGTGCTGAGAAGGCCAGAGGCTTGGGACTCCTTCAGTCTCTCTGGTGGAGGTTCCACTTGCTCCTCTGCAAACACTGCCTAGAGCTGCAGACTTGGTGGAGAGAGGGGCAGCAGCAGCTCGTCTGGGGACATTATCCAAAGCTCTGTCTGAAATGGCTTTGTGAGTATGAACTAGTTCTGCGCTGAGCAGGACATCCCTTGGTCACCCTGCACCCCAATTGCCAGGAGGTCCTGTTCCAAAGACAAAGCAGTTCTTGCCGCAGAAATAAATCTATTGGGGAGAATAGACCTCTCAATAATTTTCCTCTCAATACCCTGCTAGTGTGGCCACAGGGCAAGAGTAGAAATCAGCAAGTAAAAAAGAGATGGAGAAAAGAAAGAAGAGGGATATGAGATTTCTGTGAAAACATTGGAAGTTTCTAGTGGTGGGAATGATCAGAAGACAGACATTTGCAATTGCTACTATTTTTCTCTTTTAATCAAATTATTGTTTTGCTTCTCCACTTTTTCCTTCCACTAACTGCAGCCTGTGCTTTCCAAGAAGAGGATAGGCATGGGTAAGGTGTGGTAGGTACTTTTATCATTTTGGATCAGAGCCTGAGAGACAATTGTATTTGCAACGTGAGAGGGAAGCAAAGGAAACAGCAGAGCTGGCTCACTTGGGAAGGGGAAAAGAGCCTTCTTTCAACCTCCAAACCTCCGGTGGTAATGGGCTCACTGCCATTCTGGCAGCACAAATGGGTTCTGGAAAGACAACTTGTTTATTTGCAAAGATACCTTGAGGCTGTGCTGCTGACACACATTTGTTGTGTTCTGAAGGTGTAACAAAGACATGTCCTGAACACCAATGGGCTGGACATTGCCAGCTGCTGTGACTGAGGCAGAGGGACCAGTGGTTCAGGAGTTAATTCTTTTACTCTAGACAGTTGTGGTCATTACTTTCATTTTGATGTGTGAAATTCTTTTTGTTGATGCAAGTGAAGTTTGTTAAGATTGTGTGATGAATATTTATTTTAATGCTAATTACCTTAGCTGAGAAGTGGGAACAGTTCTAACTCTTGCTAACAGAAGTCTTTCCTTGGAATCGGAGATGTCTCTGAAGCTGTTCTTTGCTGCTAGGCTGTGAAAGACAAACGAGGACAAGACCTTAGGACACAACCTTTTTTATACCTATAGAAAGCCTTTGTCAAGGTGTTCTTCACCTCTGTGTTTCTGAATGTTTAAAGGAAGGGTTTGAGAAGTGACATTACAGTTGTGTTTAAGATTGTCCTGGTTATAATAGCCAGGATCAGTTTGTCACTGGGTGGGTGTGTATTCTAAACCCTCTATGTCATTTTCTCATGAACTGCTCACAATGAACCATTTGCAGCAGCTGTCCAGGGCACATTCAACTCCCCAGGGTACAGGGGGGTGTTTAGGAACTTCTGTGAGATAAGGAAGTGTCCCTGTCTTCACACCTATGACTCAGGTATGAGAACTCCCCTCCAGGGAGCCCTTGGTACCTTCACATCCACCCGAAGGGGTCTTGTCTGCCCATGGACCATCAGGGATGCCAAAAATATGCCATGATTGACCTCACAGAGTAAATCACCCATTGTGAAACTCCCCACCCTGATGGAGGGACTGGGCGTTCCCATCTGGGCCCAAGCAGAGATAAGCTTGGGGTTTGGGGACTGGGACCACTTGTCAGATCCAGAGGAGGAGCAGAGCCTCATCCAGACTATGACTGCCACTCTCGGCCGGACTGTAACCATCATCTTCACCAGCAGGTTTCTTCTTTTTTCTACTTTGAACTCAGAGGCCCTCATGGTGCTCAGCACAGGGGCTCCTGAGCTCCATTCTGCTCATGCCCCACTGTGCTGGGCTGCACATCTGTTTTTATGGGTCAAATGGATTTTCCTTCTGTATCAGTATATTTATTGTTATCTTTTTATTAAATTATTATTCTGACTTGCAATCTCATTCTGAGTTGGACTCATTTTTCCTGCCAGTTTAACTTTAAACCAGCACAAAGATGATGACTGTTTTGGTCAGTTCCAATGAAGCTTTGATGGATGGCTTGACATGGAGAAAGGTGGTGGAGCAGTACCAAATAATTACTACCATGCGATGGGAAGAACAAGTAAAGAAAGATCTTCTCCAGACTTCAGCAGATAGGATCTCCAGTACAGTGGAGATGATAGAAATATACGAGATCAGGGTAATGACACAGGAGCCAAGGATGATGATTGCAAACATGACAAAGCACACCAGCTCAGCAAGTGCGATGACTGCAGGAAAGAGCAATCCAGGGAGAGATGTCACAGAAGAAGTGATTGATGATACTAGAGCCACAGAAAGACAACCTGGCAGTCAAAGACATGGGCACTGAAATGACCAGGAAACCACCTACCCGAGAGCCCACCACCAGTGTCCTGGACAGAGTGTGGGTCATAATGGTGCTGTAGCTCAGAGGATAATGCACAGCCAAGGAGCTATCATATGCCATGACTGCAAGGAAGAAATATTCTGTGCAACCAAAACAGAAGACAAAGTACCTCTGAAGGAGGCAACCTGTGAAAGAAATGGACTGGCTTTGTGACATAAGATTGGCCAGGGTCTTTGGGATGCAGACAATGGTGAATCAGATCTCTAGGAAGGCAAAATTGCAGAGAAAAAAGTACATGGGATAGTGCAGTGGATGATGAGTCCTCATGAGAACAATAATGCAAATATTGCCTATGACTGTAAGGATGTACACAAAGAGGAAGAAGACAAATGGGGATACTTTCAGGTGTTGAGAGCCAAGGAATCCAGCCAGGATAAACTCCTTCACCTGGATGTGACTTGGTTGCACATCCAGCCTCTGAAGCAGCAAACCACATGGACTCCTGGGGATGGGTACGCAGAGGCAACTGTGGGAAAGCCTGACACACTCTCCCTTGGTCACGAGCAGAACAAGGTGTCCAGTTTACACTCAGAGCATGAATGTCACAGAAGCTGATTCCTGCTGCAGCCTATCATGGCTCTGGACTTTGACATGAGATATGACAATGACTTCTTCTTCAGAACTGGTCATAGTCAAGGGAGAGAAATGGGCACTTCCAGGCTGCAGCTGATTCACCACCAAATCCTTTTCCACTGCTGGCTACTGAGTCACATCTCAGCCTGGATCTCTGCTCACCCATTATGAAGAAATATCCCAGACTGTCTCAAATGGAGTAACTTGTGATAGAGACGAACAAGCTCGTGGTGCCTGTCATGAGCTGGGCAGAACCTGAGCAGGTTCAACATCTGCTCTTTCACAGAACATGGGAAAAAAATTAAGGGAGAAGCAAACCTCTGTGTTTAACAACTACTATTCTTCCCCACCCTTTCTTTAGGATAGTTTAAATTCAAAATGGATTTCATTTAAGCCTTTGAAGATACGGTCTAAGGGATAAGACAGAAAAAAGCCCAGAAATCAGAAAAAAAATTAGTATATTTGGTTCAATCAATTTCTAGTGCAAGTTGCAATAGCTTTGCCAGAGAAAGACAGTTGTTTCCATGGCTGCAAAAACTCCCACATCAACCATCAGTCTATACGTCTACTCCTCATGCTTGTGCACACTAAGCCCTCTATTCCTCTCCTGTCCCTGCCTTTTAGAATGTAATTTATTGGCCTATTTTTGATTTATTTAGTGGAAGGACTTGCACTGTGCTATGCACTTCACTCAGGCCAAGAGCTCATGAGGTGGTGTTATTTAACGTCTTTGCCCAAACCCCTGGAGTTTGGGCAAAAAATCTGCTGAGAATTACACTCTTCTCCAATTATGGTGTCCTGAAATCAAGGACTGGTCTTGTGCTACTCATGGGAAGCAGGAAATTTTCCACCTCACTCCTCTAAGTTCTTTTTTTTTTTTGATCTGAACATCATCCTCATCCAGGGGGTCTCCAGGAATATGCAAAGTGGTTACAATCCTTTTCAGGATTTCCCATCTCTGCTGGGCACTGGAAATTGGACTCATTACATATCTCTTAGATTTGACAAAGTAGTAGAGAATAACGTTGCAAAATTGCAACAAGATTGCCGAGCTTAATGGAAGGGCTTTCAGAAGAGAAGGTGGCTCTAATAACTAATACTAATCTGGGGGAAACAGTTTCACTCATCCAGGTCCTTTCTGCCTTGCTGCCCAGTCCCAGCGCAGCTGTCTCCAAGGAACACGTGCAATAGCCAGACCCTACGGTGTCAGCATTCACCTGGTCTGTGAGGACATCCAAGGTGAGGAATACCAGGCCTTCCATCACTCCCACACTTCCTGGCTTGTTCCTAGGCTGGCAGTCATGTGCTGGTTTTTGGGCCTCCTGGTACCTCTCAGGTGGAGGTACCGCTCACAGAGCTTCTGGTTTCCGTTTGTCTCTATATCCTCTCTCAGATGTGCCAGCTTTGCCACTCTTTGCCTTCTTTGCTAGGTGTCTCATAATTCCTGCCTTGTTCTTTGCTTTCCCAACATCAGCACTTAATGGCTTGAGGTTTTCTTCTGGTCTGAGACCAAACTTTTGTTTTTGTTTGGTTTTTTCCCACACTCTTTCCCTTTATGCTGCCTGTGCCCTTACGTGGGTGACTTGAGAAGCTGCACTTGCTGTGTAAGGATCTTTTGCTGGGCTGCTACTCTCGGTGCCATCAGCATGTGTTGCTTTTGGAGCTATTTTCCTGCTCCTTGTTTCTTCTGATGCTTCCACAACTTTACATGACCATTCCTTTAACCTTATGAGAGGCAAAGACAAATGAGAAGAACCACCCTGCTGTTTATGAAGAGATTTTGTCTCACTTGTTCAACTGTCTAGTCATGGAAGCTTAAAATGATCCATTTTGATAGCCCTCATCATGATTTTGGGTAGATTTTGCTGTGAAAACAGCTTGCTGATGTGGTGGGCTGTTAAACACACGAACATCAGCATAAGACAGGCTGAGGATGGGGCTCATCTCTATTTAACCATCAAGACCTGATGCTGGTTGACCTTACAGCAACATAGTGGTTTTCATGGCTTGAAAGCACTGTTCCATTTCTGGAAACCTTACAGTGGAGACAGAACCTGAAGAAAAGGTGTTTGCAGTTGTAAAGGAAATATGCAGGTATTCCCCAAAAATGACAAAGCAGTGGAAAGAATTAAAAACGTTTATTTCAAAGGCAAGAACACTTAAAGCTCACAAAGAAATTAAAACTAGCAGTGCTGTGAGCAGCATGGCCTGAGAAAAGACAAATCTGTTAGATCCCCAGCTTTATCATCACTTCCCCACCTCTGCTCCCCTGCTGGCTGCTGAGGCCTGGAGCAGATCTGTGAGTGTTGTCTCTCATACCCAGGAATCAACTTCTGTGAAGGCACGCAGAGAAACATCTAAAAATGTCTCCAGGAAAGATACCTCATTCCAGGCAGGAAAGTTTCCCTAAGAGAAAAAAACCCTGCCTTAAAGTAAAAACGAAAGAAAAAATTATGTATTTAAGCTCACGAGAAAGCCGCTTCAACGCTGCAAGGGCCACTTTTGGGCTCACGAGCATCATCTACTGGCGACGGTGCACAAGAACACACAGAGAGAGCAATATGTAGTTGTCGAAGTTTAGAGAACTTAGAAAATTTATAACTAAAGCAGAGAGACAAGTCTCCTTTAATTTCAAAACAAATTTTAATTAAGATATGATAAATGGAAGGATAACAGTTCCTAGCTATGAGATATGTATCTATATATGTATTCAAGATAAACAAAACAACCAGGACTAAACGAGTAAAAAGAAAATCCCTGAGCCAAACCCTTCCCCCCCAGTCTCCGTCCCTGTCGGGCACAGTGGTATTTACAGACTGCAGGTGATGAAAGGCCAGTGCTGGGCTGCCCCCGGGGGGTTGGTGGATGGAGGAGAAAAAAAAACCTCTGTCGTGTCTCTCTGAGGCTGTACGAATCTCTCCGTGGGGTCAATGGGGAGAAAACCGCTCAGGAAGGGCTAAAGGGCTGGGATCCTCTTCCCTCAACTTGTGGTTGGAGGGTAAATGTCTCTCTGGGCTGAAGGCCCCGATGCAAAAGCCCCTCCCGGCCGGGCTGGCCGCAGCTCCACGCTCTCAGGAAACCCGATGTAAGGGCCCCGGCTAGCGATGTCTTCTCTTGAGCACAGGGAAAATCCAAATCCAGAGATTGGAAAAAACGGGATGAAANCTGAACCCTTCGATTGCATCACCTTACAAAACGATTGTACAGCTCAGAACTGTCCATACTCAGGCCTTTTGGGTCTCGTTGGCCATTGGTTTTAATGTTAATTAACTCTTCCTGTAAACCCACCCCATAACGGCTTTCCAGAAGTATTCGGGAGTACTTGCATGTGTTCCTCTTATAGATAAGTTCTTACTTCAATGCTGCAAACTGTTCTCTTGAAAT